>JAXGGA010006298.1:0-70905 GCA_038373865.1 Uloborus plumipes
TAATGCGAAAGTAAATATTTAACACCGCCATTATCAGTGTTTGAAGTATGTATGATATTGAAACATGATTATAATATTTACCAAAATATTTTGAAAGCTCCACTGTAAATGCCGTCACTTAAAGAATTATTTATTTATAATAATGATGTTTCGTGATGGAAAGTAGTGGAAAAGAAACACTATTGAAAGATAAAGAAAATATTTTATATATTTTTTTTAATCATAGAGCAGTCATTTTTTAGCCTACTTTCCGGATAAAAATAAAACATAGACGAAAAACGCATTAAAAGTGGCTTAATGCATCTAAAAAATATCGCCAAATCCCAAAAAAAAAAATTAAAAAGAAATAAAAAAGAAAAATGAATATTGAAAAATTAAAAATTGGAAAGTAGGGTATTGAGATGGGGAATTTGTGTGTCTGTCGGTCTGTCGGTCGGTCTGTCCCCCCCCCCTAATAACTTTTGAATGAGCATTCCGATTTGAACAAACTTTTTTTGTTGTTGGAAAGATCTCGGCGAGTGCAGCTCATTCCCATATTTGATTTTTCGATTTAAACAATTTTTGGTTCAACTTTGAACCGTTCAAATAACCTGCCCCGCGATACTAACTTTTTAGTGAACAGTCCGATTTGAACAATTTTGCTTTGTTGGAAAGATCTTATCAAGAGCACTTCATTCCCGTATTTATATTTCCGATTTGAACAATTTTTTGTTCAACATTGAACCGTTCAAACAAACTGTCATCCCTAATAACTTTTGAGTGAACAGTCCGATTTAAACGAACTTTTTTTTGTTTGAAGAATCTAGGTAAGGATACTTCATTACCGTATTTAAATTTTCAATTTGAACATTTTTTCGTTGAACATTGAACCGTTCAAGCAACCTTTCCCCACATAAAACCTTTAAAGTGAGCCGTCCAAATTGAATATTTTTTTTTTTTTTGTTCGAAAGATCTCGGAGAGGCTCATTCTCATATTTCGCTTTTTAATTTGAACCATTTTTCGTTCAATGTTGAACCGTTCAAAAAAAAAAAAAAAAAACCTTAACATTAGTGCCTGCGGGGAAATTTAAGTTGAATGTTGATCCTGAACTTAAAGGCGGATTTCCTTCAAACTTTGTATGAAAATGGCTTTGATAAATAATGTATGTGAAGTACTTTTCTGAACAATCTTTTGTGAGGACTCTGTTTCCGACTCCATAAACATGGCAGAAATGCAGACTCAGAAAAAAATGACTGCCTGTGCAGATGATTTTTATTTATTCGTTGTATTTTATTCGTTGTATTTTATTTATTTATTATTATTTTTTTGCAGACGATTTTTTTTTTTGTAAAAAAAAATCATTCGCGAGAGCATTTTATTCTTTATTTATATTTAGCAACTGGTAATGGATTAAAAATGAAATTCCAAATCACTAAAGAACATACTTTCAAAACAGCATTTGCAGATGAATAATAGCAAATGTAGTTATAAATGAAAAATGATCAAATAAGCTTTGAGCTAAAATATATTTGAAGTTAAAAACCAACGTAAATAAAACACAAGTTAGGTAGAAAGCACAGCATGTACTGTATACGCTGTACTGCATACTGTACTTTCTACCTAATTTGTGCTTTATTTACGTTGGTTTTTAACTTCAATTATAAAAAAAAATGCAGTATTTAAAATGGAAAAGGTTAACTTAAAGCTTGAACTTAAGCTCGTTAACTTAAAGCCCGTACTTTTGGAGTAATTTGCGAGAGAAAAAAAATATAAAATGAGACAGAAAACTTCTATTTTGCGCTAATTATATACTTTATGCTTCATATTTTTCATCTTGATAATTTCTTGAAATTTTTCTTTCATTGTTTACGAAATACATATAAAAAGGCTATTTTTTGGAGAAAGTTATGGATTTTAAGCATCGTGTGGGGTGCCTAAATATTTTTTAATTTGGAGAAATGATTTTGTGGGACATTAGGGGATATAGAGGAAGCGTTTTATCAACATGAAATTTTGAATTTAAGAAAAAACTCTTTTTCGATTTAGCCTAATGAAAAAGTGCTAGTTCGCACTTTCGGGTGCAAGTCAGCCCGGGTTACCGTTGTTCAAATTGCATGAAACTTTTTTTTTTACAATTGTTTTGATATAAAAGGAAAAAAAAAATAAGAGAGTATGCGTTAAAAAAATCTGACTTTCGTTTTTTTTTTTTTGGGACACCCTAATGAATATATTACAATTAGGTTTTAAAAATATTTTTTGAATACTATTTTGATGCAACTAGTTACATTTAACCATACACAAACATTCAACCTAAATGAAATATATTTTCGAACCCGCTAATCCCAGGTCTATACGTTAAATAACATAAATGGTTAAAATGACGTGCAAAGTAAAAATAAATAACTAAATTACAAAAAAAAAAAACATTTACTTTTGATAAATTAAAAGTTTTCGCCATCAAGAGCTAAAGCCAAGGGGCCCCAAACAAGGGCGGATCCAGAAATGTTCCAAGGGAGGGGCGATTGTTTTTTTTGTTTTGTTTTGTTTTCGACTTGCTCCGTTTTTTTACCGCATATCCTGGTTAACACATGTTTATTACAAATGTTTCGGTCTTCAAGTCCAAAAAATTTCAGATCAGAGCCTCGAATCCAAACCAATTCTCATAGTATCATCGAAGATTATATAAAATTGTCTTTTTTGAACTTTAAAGTCGAAAATCTACTGAAGAAAAGCCCCTCAAGGGAGGGGCGATCGCCCCCATCGCCCCTCCCTTGCATCCGCCCCTGGCCCCAAAGCCCGAGGGTCTCGATGTTTCCAAAAAGTGGAATGCTAGGCACATTTCAGTCTACCATGTCTTACTTTTTGTTCGTTTCAAATATAATAATAATCATTATGTAACATACTAAAGTTTTTGCAGGAACCAACAATTATTTTTCGTTTGCTACATTGATTGTTTAAAAATACGTAATATTTTCATTCCAGCTGTAACCCTTTTATTGTAAACCTTGGTTCTGTTTTCTGTCGTTTGTCGTCAACATTTTCTAGTTTACTAGATGAACCTGCACGTGACTCCTGCTATCTATTAACACTGCACTCAGATGTAGCAATTAGTATTGTTAATATTGTAATTGCGTGATAGTTATTCATGCAGAGCTCAGAACTGCCGAACAGTTTGAGTTGTGTGAGTCTTAAAATTTCTTTGAAGTCATTTTTTAAGTTTTTTCATTTTTATACAACTTTGAGTCTTGTTTAGGGACTTATTTAGCTTAAAAGTTGTTTAAAAAATGAATCAATGTATGTTATCGCCAACTGAATAGTTTCTACATAGCTTTGACCAAACGTGCAACAGGAAATTAAATGAAAATATTCGCCAGCATTAGAAATGTGCCATATAACTGAAAGTAGCGTGCTATGATTATTGTGCGCAACTATTTTGGTTGAAATTACTAAACTTAGTACTTTTTTTACCGGGTTTGTGCTCAACTTCATGGATTTTTTAGTCTTGTTTAATGGATTGTTAAAATTTTAATTTCATATTTTATTTTAAATTTAAGCAATAATGTTTTGAACATCTCAAACAAATGAACACTTTGTTTAAATTATTTTGATTTACTTCTAAAAACTTTTAAATATTGGTTTTCTCTATTGATGCCATGGAAGCTGTGGGGGGAAGGAGGAGTACAACAGCAATCAAAAATTTAGAAGCAATGCAGAACTGCACGGCATATATAAAATGGTATATTTTTATGTTTTATTTCAATCAATACAATTTTTAAATGTCATTAAACTTTCAACCGGACATCTTTTTAAAAGTTTTAATGAGAAGCTTATGTTTAGATGTAAAGAAATGGCACGGTAGAAAATATATTTTAGAGTACTTTTTTATTTTTATTCTGCTCATTCAGAAGTTATTACTTCGTATTATGTTTTATTTCCAGTAAACAGCTGTGTAGTACATTTGTAAATTAACATTAAGTGGAGACAATTATTGCTGCTTCATTGCATAAAAAATTCTTCAATAAGTTGCCCATTGCGAAGCATTCCCTTTTTTTACCCTTAAATTTATGCACATTGTTATTAAAAAACCTTAAATTAAACCTTAAACCTTGGGCTTAATATACTCATTTTTAGACTGTTAATTATCAGTTTGGGTTAATAGCATTTCTTACAAAAATGGTTAGTCGTTCTGTAAAACCTAAATGCCTCATTTTTCTTTGTCACACTTTAGCTCGCCGAGTCCTTCTTTAACTCAAACATGAAATGTTGATAGAGTTTTTTCTGATACATCTTAAGTAAATCCTCTTAGAGTTCTAGCAGTGACACATGCTAATATTGTTATGACATCACCATCAGTTGTCACTATTCTATTTATCTTTACTACAATAATTCCCTCTAATGCCAAGCTGATAAATCTTTCTTTTTATTAACCATACTTAAGTATACCATTCCTTATCCAATTTAGTATTTATCTTAAAAACAAATCTGAATTTTCTGAAATGGTAAAAATATATACTTATCTCTCGAAAAGTAAAAAATTACATTTGAGAAAAAAAACATTAATTGCATTTTTTACTGTTTTTTGCCTACTTTGCCGTAAAAGTAAAAGAAAAAAGACAAACATGAAACTGTGGCATATTACATTGTTAAAATATCTGTACATCGTTAGAATATCTCCAAGTCAAAAAAAAAGTAACAATAATAATTTAATAAATATTGGAATATTAAAATCCTTAAAGTATGGTTTTGAGATAGGGAATATGATGTGCATGTAGGTCTGGCTGTCCCTCCCCTCCTAAACACTTGAATGAACATTCTAACTCGAACAAACTCTTTTTATTAGGAAGAGCTCGGCTAGGATTCCTCATTCCCATATTGAACTGTTGATTCGAGCAAATGATTTTTAATTCTTAAATAGTACAAAAAAAAATACTTAGCATTATCTTTTACGGCGAAAGTTAATGCAAATATATTTTCTAAATTTAAAAAAGGGTTTGCTTCAAAAAAGTAAGGGGAGAAGCTCTTGATGAAATTTTTTTTGATTTGGCTATTTCAAGACTATTTTTTGCTAAATTCAAAAGCATTTAACATCAACAACAACACAATCAATTATGTTTTGCTCCAAAAACTCAAAAAAGATTTGCAGATTCTGAATATATTCTCAAAAACTAATTTTATGAAAAAAGACAAAAGTGATTAAAAAATTGAAATATCATGCCTCGTACACTTAACATCGACACATGTCAGAGATTAATAAATCCCGCTGAATCAAAATGAAATAAATTCAAAGCGAAAATAATTTTACCAAGACTGCGGAGCCAGGTGAAAATTACACTCACACAACGACAGACTTGAAAATTTTTAGATTCTTTTATTCCGACTCCAGCTCTGACTCCGCAGACATTGCAGAAATACAAGCTCGGAAAAAAGTCAGCTACAGTTTTTAGAATTTAAGCCCTCGACTCCCGACTCAACCCCAACTTTAAGCAGAAAAAAAGCCAACAGATCATTCTGTTCCTGTAAAACAGAGATATCATTATTTGTTTGGTTATCAAGCTCTTTCATTACCTGTAACTCCACAATCGGAGGGAATCCACTGTATTATTACCATAGTAGGATGGTGAATTTGAAAGAGACCTGCACAAAAAAGACGTTTAGAATTACAAACTTTAAACATTGGAGATGGCTTGGATTGCGGATTTGGAGTCAGACAATGTAACTATGTAACTGAAGTTTAAATTGCAAATATCAAAGTATGTTTTTTTAATTTTTCATTAAAATATTGTTAGCAGTATTTTACCCAAATCGTTTTCATTGATTACCCAGGTGTATGACGAACTTATGATAGCTAAAACAAATAAAAATATAAATGGGCTAAAAACAAACAAAGAAAAAATCTTCATGCATTTATCTTATTTTGCACTTCATCACTATCATGCATTTACTTTTTTAATGTGCATTCTCTAAGTTCTCTACCAAATACAGCAAGAAATTTATTCTTATGAAGATGAAAAAAAAATCTCACTACGAGTTTTAAAAGATTTTTAATAATACGTGTTAGATACGTTTCATCCGTCATTAAACACTCGCTTTCACAAACAATGTTTCTTCCAGAAAAGATTCTCAAAATGACCCGGAGCAAGATACGCTCGAAGAAACTGATCAGGATATTGCTGTTCCTAAGGTATCGAAGAATACACGAAAGACTTACATGAAACATTTTGTTGCATTGTGTTTCATTGCTTTGCAGTGAAGAAGAACGTGATTGAACTAGTGAAACTAGTGTACATTTAGGCTGATCATTCAATATTAAAGCGTTTATATTGACTTAACTATTTAATGTAAAATTTATTGGAATTATTAACATATTCAGCAACATTTTTATACTAACTTATCACATTTAACTTATCTATAATGTCACATCTTTTTCCTATTTGTCAAAAAAAAAACAACAACCAAACAACAGAAACAAATGATAATAATAACACTACTACTACTACTACTACTACTACTACTACTACTACTACTACTACTACTACTACTACTACTACTACTACTACTGCTGCTGCTGCTGCTGCTGCTACTACTACTACTACTACTACTACTACTATTTATAGTAATATGTAATAATAATAATGATGACACGACGATAATAATAATCATAATTGTTATTATATTACTGTTATTTATGAAACCTTAAGCTGTATTTCGAAACGTATGTCTAATAAACCTTTACGTATTTGATACGAACTTATAGGCAGTAACCCCAACATAATTTAGTCCATACAACAAACATATTTAAATGGAGGAGAAGCTAAAACATATTGTTTTCTTCTGCATATCTGTGGAACAATTTTCTTCGGCATCATCATCCGAGGCACAATAGCCAAATGTTCACTAAAGTCAACTGCAAATTTGTCTTAAGCCTTCCCTCTTTGATTGATGATTGAACTTAATCTTATTAATGAAAGGAATTCATGTAATTAAAATAAATAAATTCATAAATTAAAAGTTTTTTAGTGCGCGCACACACACACACACACACACACACACACACACACACACACACACACACAACACACACACACACACACACACACACACACACACACACACACACACACACACACACACACACACACACACACACACACCACACACACACACACCACACACACACACACACACACACACACACACACCACATACACACACACACCACACACACACACACACCACACACACACACACACACACACACACACACACACACACACACACAAACAGTATTAAAAGAAATGAATTGAGTTCAGGTGGAACAAATGGTTAACGCGAAGTGTGACGCAATGCTCTTCGTTGAAATAAAGTCTGCTAAAAATGACATGGAGCGTAAATAATGTGAAGAGCTTAATGGAATTTTGACAGAGAAAATGAAATGTACATGTGGTTTCTCTAGTTCTGAGATTTCTCGAAATGGATAAATGTTTGCTTTGTCTATTTGTAAAGATTTACTTAAAACATCAAACGTTTAAGAAAGTAATATCAGTAATGAAAGGAAAATTGACTTTATAGTATATTGGAGCATAAAATATTAAACATTAAAATTATGAAAAGGAATAAAATATCGTCATTACATTTTCGATTCTACAGTGTATTCCTTTTAATTTATTATAATCGTTTTGTTGCAATGTTTGGGGAAATCATTTCTGTAGTAAAACTTAGGTAAGGCATTTAGTAAGTAGCAGTAATAAAGCTCATTATTTTTCTATTAAAATGTTTTTTTTTTTTTTTTTTGAAAAAAGAAAAGCATAATCTTCAGACTTAATTACAATAGATCAACTTCATGCTTTGCTATCAAACAACTTAAAAAAGTTTTTAAAAATGCACTTCACAATAGACCTTTAATTCTTTATTCGCTATTTTTGTTTCATACTGTACGCTGTTTGTCACTAAAATTAAAAACTAAATAAATAAACTAATAATAATAATATATATTTTTATTTTACAGTTCCATTATATTTTCTGAATCTTTAATGGATCTCATGGTTTTTTTCTTTAACTGAGAACAAATACATGAAATTAGTTAACTATTTTTTTAGCAATTTGTAACTCAGAATCCTAGAAACATGCTGGTATATGCGGAATCGGGAAAAATCAAGAGAAGATATTTCTTTTCTCATGCTTTTATTTTTAGACTAGATCAGCTTGTGGCTCGTCAAAAGGGAGCATTATTTCACATATAAATTTTTCTTTTTTTTTTTTTCTTGGAGTGTAATTTTATGGACCTGGCAACAACAGCAACTGGTCCAGCCGCAAAATTTGATGTAAAGGGAAATATTATCCAGAATATTGTTTGCAATAAGACAGTCAGTTACTCTCTCGACACTTAAAAACTTTACCGAAATTGTACGGTAGAAAAAATGAGAGTTAAGGGCAAGATGCGAGCAGCTAGGATCGTTTCCGGACGCTACTATCGAACTTTGCTCTTCTATCCACTACACCGAATAGTAGTAGCCGACATATGGTGGGCAGAAATGGAGTACCTCGCACAGTTAGCCACGTGGTTTATCAATTGGCGCAATAATCGTTTCTTTTTTCTGGTAAAATTATAGATCTAAAAATTTTCTGCTCTGTAAACTCTACCTTTTGCACTTATATTTATCATAAAAGTTTCATAAATTTTTAACAGGACGAGTTTGGAAACCACTGCGTTTTGTCCATCAAAAATGGTCGTCCTAACCATTGGACACTATGCGCATAATTTTAATACTGGGCAGCAAAAACAGGCTGGCCCCATTACGCGACTGATGATGTTGCTGCCTTGTGCCATTTAGGTTTCTGTCGAGGGGGAGGGGGGGGGGGCTCTGCTTCACTTTTTCAACTGTATCGTAAATTGATGTGAAGTTCCAAGTTTGACTTCCACAGCACGCACATGCTAAAAGGACCCGTTTATGCGGTAATCGAACCCGATATGTATTTACCCGGGTCAGACTGTCCTGACCAGGCTGGCATTACGTGACCGATAGAAAGGCTACACTCTTAAAAGTGTGCCGCTTATATGTAAGGCACAAGAGAATTGTGCCTTATATTACTTACATATCAGAGGCATAAAGCGTTAGGTGCCGTTGATACATACAAAGCACAACGAGATGAACGGCACGGACAGGAAGCAAAACTTTTTAAAGGCACACTGAATCGGCCGTGCCTTTTAAATTCCCACTTCGCAAGTTTTAAGCGGCACATCGTCTATTCACGCTTTGGGTTTGAGGTTATAGCTGATCACGTGGCCCGTATGTTTATTTTCAATCCTGGAGATGGCGGAAAGTTCGTTATCGCAAAAATTCAGGATTAAATGTATTCTTTCGTCGTTTTCAAGCAATATTATTAGTTTGAGAGAAATAATTTTATGTATTGCAATCTGGTATTGAGTATAAGCATTGTCACAAATATTTTTTGTGGTGTATTTTATACAATGTATTATCATCAATCACGTGTAATTGGGGATGGTAGTTGACTGTAACATTAAATTTGAATGTTTTGCTCTACTTACTGAAAGTTAGTACTAAATTATCTGCGAAACTGCAACACAGGCAGAGGATTAATTTCGCCAGACTAACACTAATCCTTCACAGCCATCAACATCTCGCCTCTTTGTGAAATTAAGGGGCTCTAACAAGCTTCGTTGCTCATCATTACCAGTTACTGTTTCTGTGTGCAATCAGTTTCATATTCGATATTAATCTATTACACTGGAGCTACAATTTTCAAAGTTTTATTGACTCATTGATTTGTGGTATTAGTGATGGTTTTTATTTTCCTTCAATCTTATAGCTGTATGTTAACCCCTTTATGCCCAGTGTCCTAAAAGCAGGACGCTTGTTAGTTACTGCATACAAAAACCTGAAATGAGTATAAGTTTCTTGCGAACTTATTTTTCATAAAACTAAACTATTTAAAAATGATCACAGATGCCTTCTGTTATGTTACTTTGCAAAAAAAAAAGTCAAGTAAGGTCGTATTTTGCTCACATATCTGCAAAATATCCCATAAACAGGACGTAAAATAACGTAATAAATATGGCAACGGCGAACTATATTAAGCCTAAAATGTATGTAAACCATTCCAAGTACGAAAGCAGATAAAAATTGAAAAAAAAAATGTTTAAAAAAACTTGGGCATAAATGGGTTAATCTGCGAAACATGTCTAAATAAGCGAAAAAAAACCTTTCAGTTTTGTCTTCCTGTTTGATAAGTCATATTTATGTTTTAAAACTGATACTACTCCGATAATAAGGATATGATTACCTTCGCAATAATTTTAACAATCACAAATATTATTTTGCTTTAGATATGATATACCGAAAAATATTTTCTTTGATTGCTAAGCATATAGAGACAGGTTTAAATAAAGGATAAAAAGTTATTCTATATTAGATGAATATGAATATGGGTACTTGTTTGGTTTACGTGTCTGCGCAGTCCCCTGAGCTGCTGTTAAGGGAAGACAAATAGAGGCATAAGCCATTTTCCAAGCAGCTCAGTATGCCAACAGCCATAATTTCAGCTACATACTAATTGGTAGTAGACTTTGCAATTATGAATTTATTTCAGTAAATTCATAGTGAATGTAGAGAAAATCAGAAGTCAAGTAGAACAAGTCATTTAAAGTTACTAAGGAGCAATTCACTAACAACTGATAAAAAGAGTTTATTAATAACAAAAAAAAAAACCTTTTAAAGTAATACTGAAGAAACATTTTACGTAATCGTTTTTTTTTTTTTTTTTTTTTTTTGCAAATGTTTGTAAAAAAAGCCTTATTTTACGAAACACTATGTTATACTGATTTATGCTCATTTTTTGTTTTCATCATTACCATAACACGTGTGTGTACCCATTTGCGTGTGTGTATGTGCGGGCTTTGATCACAAACCTTATTTGCCCTATTTCATTCAAAGATGTTTTGAAATTACAAGTTATATTTAAAATGTTTTAGGGTTGAATTCTAATTTATTTCTGGTTAAAATGGGAAAAAGTTACTTCAGGTGTTAGAAAATTTATTGATTGTGATTAAACAACTATTATTCATACTATTCGGTCACATTTCTACTCCCATTCTGTCGACTCTCCAAAGTGGAACTACAATTTTAAGATGCTTATTCACGTAAGCAATTTAGAGATTAATAGAATATTAATTACATAAAAATTATAGTTTAAGAATATCTATATGACTCTCCTAAATATTCAAAGAAATATTTTTATTCTTCATGAATTTATTAAAACGTACAATGCAAGGATATTTATTTCTGTTCTCTGATTTTAAAACGAGTCTGAAAAATCCATTTCATTAAATAAAAAGCACTTTTAAAAAGTCGGTAATGTCTTCTGCTTTGAAATAGAGCCTTAATGCTCCCATTAAGGCAAAGGGATTACTGCAGAAACTTCTCTCTAGGTCAGGACACTGATTTAGATGCTAATTTGAAAGGTTGTAAAGCATTAAAGAGACATTTCGCTTTTTCAACTTAATTTAATACATATGTCTTCTTCATTATGGGTCATTAGAAAAATTGACTTTTCTACTGTCAGCGAACAAAGCGTGTGTCATTAATGTGGAATTAATAATTTATGAAATAAAGTGATGATGCTACTCAACGAAATTGATTTGAAGTCAGAAACATGCTATTATAAGATTTAAAAGCATTGTGTACTTAGTAAAGAGTATTCAAATAAGTTATTTTTAAGATTGTTTTATAGTATTAATTACAGACTAAGTCTATGTTTCAAGTCTTTCAGACACAATTTTGGGGGTAAATACTTTGTTAAAAATAACGCCATGAATTGAACATTCAGGAAGTTTAGTCTACAATTATGCTCCATACGTAAATAATGTAAAAGAAAAGTATAGATGAAACTCTCAATTGCAGAATATGCATTAATGTAAAAAATTACTATAAATAAGCAATTAAAAAATAGTAATTTTTTAATGCTACTATTTTACGCGAGTTTGTTTCATGATAACTAAAACGCAGCTCTTAAGGATAGTGACCCATGACTTCAGACAAAAAATCCTTACGGTAAAAAGTGTGCAAAAACGTAACTTTATAGTTAAAAAGAAAAAAAAAACTACCGTAAGAATTACTTAAACACAAACTTTTGACACATGTATAGTTGAAATGGGCAGTTAAATGACGAGAGTAATTGATTTAACTCTAACTCATTAACAAGCCTTGATATTTCGATTTTTTTTTATCCTTAGTGATCTAAATGTCAATTATTTCAGCAACCGATGTTTTACACAATTTATGAAAAGGATATAAGAAGCATTACCTCTTTCATATCCAATACTGATAGTAAATTTGTAATCTATTTTGAAAACTTGTGTGCACTCTGCATTGAAAAATAGCGGTTTAAGCTTTATTAATGAAATTAATATTTCTTTAGGTCATAATATTTTGTTGATAACTAATTCATTTAATAAAGCTCTACATTAAAAGAAATTATCGTTAAATTTCCAGATAGTCCAGTTTATAAATTTCGAACTGCACATAATCATAAATTAAATGATCAGCACTTGAACATTGATAAATGTATTTATATTCAATCAGTATTTTCTCTCATATCTGTTTCGTTTTAGATCTGAAAAAAATATGCATTCTTTCTTTTATATTTTATTTTATTTATTTATTACTTATATATTGCTCTAGTTCTCGTGATTTAATAAATAATTGTACCAAGATTAATCGCTTTCGCGTGCTAGATAATAAACTTATTTACACAGTATGAATATTCAACATAATAATAAATTAGATTATTTAGTAATCCCATCTCAATTATTGTTGTAAATAAGTCGTTTTGCTCGTGTAATTTTGAAAATACATCTATTAATTAAGTAGTAATGACAACAAAGAACCATTTTGCTTTTCTACCAAGTTGCATTCTCTTTTAAGCTATTTAAGCGCCATTAAAACTTAGAAAAACTTCTCTATTGCGCAGAAAAGTACGGGCTTTTGAATGTACAAAATGTGAGATGAGTAAGATGGTTTTTCAGTTATGTTAAATGATGTGCTAGAAACATTTGCTGAGAATTGAATCAAAAAAAGAAAAAGAAAAAACACTGGATAATTATTATTCAAAGCTGGCATATTTTCGAGAGAGTGCGTAACGAATTTAAACTGTTTCTTGGAATTTAGGATAAATGAAGTGTATGTTTTAGTACGAGATTTAGTATCATTTTCCACTCTTTACCATGCAAGTGTTTGCTGACAAACATATTCAATTCTTAAAGTCTTACACAACATTTTCCTGTAGTAATAATAACATTAGTAAAATATCCACATTGATAAAACACAAATTAGCAACATATTTCAGATATGTTATTCAGGGTTTTAACCGAATATGTTTTCAAAGCAAAAAAGTATGAAATTAATGCAACGCAAACTTTATTGCTTAGAGGAATTTTTGAGAAATGTTCAAAGAAATGAAAATGTATAGTCCAGGCTAGTGTCCATTGAAATGTCATCGAACCTAAAATTTTTACATATATGACATTTTTTGGCGGTTTCTATATGAATTTGACCTGCTGATTCCGAATCCGTTGAGTGCCAGACGCTAAACCTTGAGCATTTTTGTCAAAATGGCGAAATCCAATATGGCTGCTGTAAAAGGTATGAACAAATTAATGGAAACGTACGTGCAATGAAACATTTTATACACTTAAAAATGATTGTACTCTTTAGTCAAAATATAATTCTATTGAAAATTTATATTTATGAAAAGTATACGAATAAAAAAATTATCAAAATGGTAAAATTCAAGATATCAGCCTGAAAAGTTGTAAGGTTTGTTTTCAGGTATTAATCATTTTTTAAACCGTAATTTACATGAAAGTAGAATGTTTTAACAAAGATAAATGTTTAAAATGATATGCAGGGAGCATAAAAATGTGATTTAGCCTAAAAATAACACTGTAAAAATATTTAGAAACATTCCAAACTTAAGTTTCGGGATTTTGCCGGTTTAAACCAATTTCCTGCAAGAAACAAGTTTCTTTTGCGAAAAAGTTTCCCATATTGATACAAGTTGCATGAATGCGAACTTCTCACCGGTGTGAAACGTATTTTTAACTACCAGTTGGAAGGTATATCCAACGTGTTTGTTTAGTGTTTCGTCTTCAGCTGGATTATAGATTGTTCAGATTGACATCACCCAAGTAAGGGTATGTGCAATCTCTCGATATTGTAGTTTTGGATGAATTTCAAACAAATTAGCGGCTCAGCTATTTGCTTGAAATTTCTGCCTTAGCTGTAGCCATATTTGTTAAACTGCTCCAGGAGCTTTCCTGGTAAGCCAGAAAGGTGCCAAACTGCTACCATCAACCTATCTCAAAGTTTTTTGCAAGTTTCCGATTTATTGCCGTAAAGTGACTGACTTTTGTTTGGAAGCGTTATAAATTCTTTAGCTAGGTTTTTGACTTTAGCAGGAAACTTTCCTGATTTCTTCCAGGTATGTTACTGGCAGAAGTTAAGCCTATAACTGCCCATTATTTTCCAGGAGTGTTTCGCTTTGTTTTTAGTGAAACTGTGAAGAGAGAAATTGGCTTAAAACATATCAGACAAATAAAAAACATATTTTCCGGTAAGAAGAGAATCGTATGAGAAACACCACTACAAAAAATTATTTTTTCCTAATGAAAAAGCGAGAACATTCTTAGGGCTAATGAGATATATTCGATAGATGTTTTGTGATAACTTTAGAAGCGTCTGCGAATCAACCGAACAAAACATTGTTACTAAACTAAAAGGGAGAAAAAAGTCTTGAGACTTATCTGGAAGATTCATTAAATATTTTGCAGTAATTTTAAAAATACCTGTGAGACAGCAGAACAAAAAATTGTTACTACTTAACTAAAAAAATTTGCAAAGTTTTCTATTTTGATGCTTTATTTTAACAGAAAGCCTTTTTTCATTTTACTACTTCAAATGACAGTACAAATCACTATACCTACCATCTCTACAAAAATGTGTTTAGTTTTTTTTTCCTTTCTTGATGTGATATAGACTTAAACGTAAAGTATTGATAGGGCTTAAAATGCAGAGGACTCGGGTAAAATTGGCAAGACACAGATGCATGCATGTGACAAAACGTGTCCTCAAGGATGCCACTAAACATTAAGAAGGTTAAAACAATGCTTACGTTCACCGCAAAGACTAAAATCTGTGATTCAAATCATACGCCAGACACAAGAATGGTATATGGTTTAATGGAGTCATCAAGGGAAAGCTTCCTTGCAGAAATTATTTAGTCATGAACTGGCTCCTCTTCCTACTGCTTTATTTGATGATGAGTGAAATATGAGAGGTCCAAATAAATCTCCACAAGAGTCATAACTAAAGGCAGTTTTCAGTGTAGGCGGTAATAGTAGTCCAGAAATTATCATTCTTGGTGAATGTGCAACATTGTGGGTAGTATCTATTCTCGCAAAGTTACCTGCTTGAGTAATTGTATTGATGGTCCAGAAAACCTTATTAAGCACGAAATACAAACCATTCTTGCGGTGCACAATCTGTTTAAGAGATACGATAAATTTAGTACTACGTCACAACGTCGAGCCACACAAGAGAAAAATGTCTATTGTGTTTTTAAACTTAATGAAAAATCACCATTTTCTAAAAGAGATATCTTACTGAAAATAGTACCAAATATGACGCAAGTAATTAAGTTTGTTGTGAGCAGACTGTGTTCGATCCCCAGGTCAATGTGTAATTGTTACTGGTATCGATTCTTTTCCTATTAGATTGGTGTTGGAATTCAACAAGCTTTTGTTTCTCATTAAGAAGCTGATGTGATTATGACTCACTATTTAGCTAAAGTCAGTAGTATTCCAAAAGAGCTTAGAAACCTTCCAAATTAAAGTAAGTCACCTTACGGCAAGAAATTGTAAACTTCCCAAAAACTCTTAGGTTGACGGTAACAGTTCCTCACTTTTCTGGCTTACAAGGAAATCTCCTGGAGCAGTTTAACAAATATGGCCACTGCTAAGGCAAAAATTGCAAGCAAATAGCTAAGCCGCTTATTTGTTTTGCAATTCATCCAAAACTACAATATCGAGAGATTGCACATACCCTTACTTGGGTGAAGTCAATCTGGACAATCCATTATCGAGCTGAAGGCAAAACACTAAACAAACAGGTTGGATATACCTTCCAACTGGTAGCTAAAAATATATTTCACACCAGTGAGAAGTTCGCATTCATGCAACTTGTATCAACATGGGAAACTTTTTCGCTAAAAAAAATTGTTTCTTGCAGGAAATTGGTTTAAACCGGCAAAATCCCGAAACTTAAGTTTGGAATGTTTCTAAATATTTTTACAGTGCTATTTTTTGGTTAAATCACATTTTTATGCTCCCTGCATATCATTTTAAACATTTATCTTTGTTAAAACATTCTTTTTTCATGTAAATTACGGTTTAAAAAATGATTAATACCTGAAAACAAACCTTATAACTTTTTAGGCTGATGTCTTGAATTTTACCATTTTGATAATTTATTTATTCGTATACTTTTCATAAATATAAATTTTCAATAGAATTATATTTTGACTAAAGAGTACAATCATTTTTAAGTGCATAAAATGTTTTATTGCACACACGATTCCATTAATTTGCTTCATACCTTTTTCAGCAGCCATATTGGATTTCGCCATTTTGACAACAATGCTCAAGGTTTAGCGTCTGGCACTTAACGGATTCGGAATCAGCAGGTCAAATTCATATAGAAACCGCCAAAAAATGTCATATATATAAAAATTTTAGGTATATGGCCTTCTAGCCTGGACTAGTATGAAATTCTGAGAAATTTCCCTTTGAACTCAAATGGTGGGGACTTTTAGTTGACGAAAAGTCATCCAAAGAAGCAATGTGGACCAAAAGACACTTTCAATAGTAAAAATTGGAGTTTACGAAAACAGCCAAGACAAAATGCAACCTATAGCCAAAATGTATACTAACATAACTCTCACCAAAGAAAAATCCTTAAGCAATTAATTTCGCAAAAAATCCTATGATCAATGAAGTTTGAACTTGCATTTAGTTCATGTTTTTCCTTTGAAAAGGAAACAAGAAGTTCTGTCAAGAACTAAACGAGCCTACTTTCCCGTACATCGATATCGGCATTCTAGCATCTGATCAATATTCTATTAATTATCTGAAACTGAAAATTATGTCAAACATACCTTTATAGCACTTAAAGCTGATTTCTAAAAGCAAAATATACCCCTCTCATCAGATGAAATAGACACGTAAAAAGTAAATAAACGAGTCAATAAAGTTTTGTCGCACCATTTAAAGAACGTAACTGTCATCGTTCTTCCGTAGAAAAATTCCACAACCGTTTTCAAAAGAAAAAAAAATAAATAAAAGAACAAAGAACATCAAAACACATTTAATCAAATAAAGAAAAAAAATCGTTATAAAATGTCTCGAATTTCATTTTTAATCCGTTGCCAGTAAATAAATATAAATAAAGAATAAAATGCTCTCGTGAATGAAAAATTTTTGTTAACAAAAAAAAATCGTCTGCCAAAAAAAAAAAAAAACAATAGTTATAAATTAAACAAAAAAAAAAAAAAATAAACAAAAAATCGTCTGACAAGTCAGTCCTTTTTTCTGAGCCTGCATTTCCGCCATGTTTGCGTTGTCGGAAAAGGAATCAGAGTCCTCACAGAAGATTATTCAGAAAAGTACTTTACAATACATTATTTAACAAAACCATTTTCTTGCAAAGTTAGTTTGAAGGAAATCCGCCTTGAAGTTCAGAATCAACATTCAATTTAAATTTCTCCGTAGGCGCTCATGTTAACATTTTTTCTGAACGGTTCATCATTGAACGAAAAATGGTTCAAATTGAAAAGTGAAATATAGGAATGAACCTCTCCAAAATCTTTCGAACAAAAAAAAGTTTATTCAATTCGGACGGTTCACGAAAAAGTTATTAGGTGGGGAAAGGTTGTTTGAACGGTTCAATGTTGAACGAAAAAAATGTTCAAATTGAAAATTTAAATACGGTAATGAAGCATCCTTGCCGAGATCTTTTGAACAAAAAAAAGTTTGTTTAAATCGGACTGTTCATTCAAAAGTTATTAGGTGTGAGAGCTTGTTTGAGCGGTTCAATGTTGAACGAAAAATTGTTCAAATCGGAAATTTAAAAACGGGAATGAAGTATTCTTGATAAGATCTTTCGAACAAAAAAAAGTTTATTCAATTCGGACGGTTGACTTAAAAGTTATTAGGTGGGGAAAGGTTGCTTGAACTGTTCAATGTTGAACGAAAAATTGTTCAAATCGGAAATGTAAATACGGGAATGAAGTATCCTTGATAAGATCTTTCGAACAAAAAAAAGTTTGTTCAAATCGGACTGTTCATTAAAAAGTTAGTATCGCGAGGCAGGTTGTTTGAACGGTTCAAAGTTGAACCAAAAATTGTTCAAATCGAAAAATCAAATATGGGAATGAGCTGTACTCGCCGAGATCTTTCCAACAAAAAAAATTTGTTCAAATCGGAATGTTCAATCAAAAATTATTAGGGGGGGACAGACAGACCGACCGACCGAACGACCGACCGACAGACCGACACACAAATTCTCCATCTCAATACCCTACTTTCAAATTTTTATTTTTTCGATATTCATTTTACCTTTTTATTTCTTTTTGGCTTTTTTTTAACTTGGCGATATTTTTTGGACTTGGCGATATTTTTTGGGCTTGGCGATATTTTTTGGACTTGGCGATATTTTTTGGGCTTGGCGATATTTTTTGGGCTTGGCGATATTTTTTGGGCTTGGCGATATTTTTTGGACTTGGCCATATTTTTTGGGCTTGGCGATATTTTTTGGGCTTGGCGATATTTTTTGGACTTGGCGATATTTTTTGGGCTTGGCGATATTTTTTGGGCTTGGCGATATTTTTTGGGCTTGGCGATATTTTTTGGGCTTGGCGATATTTTTTGGGCTTGGCGATATTTTTTGGGCTTGGCGATATTTTTTGGGCTTGGCGATATTTTTTGGGCTTGGCGATATTTTTTGGACTTGGCGATATTTTTTGGGCTTGGCGATATTTTTTGGGCTTGGCGATATTTTTTGGGTTTGGCGGTTCACTTAAAAGTTATTAGGTGGGGAAAGGTTGCTTGAACGGTTCAATGTTGAACGAAAAATTGTTCAAATCGAAAATGTAGATACGGGAATGAAGTATCCTTGAAAAGACCTTTCGAACAAAAAAAAGTTTGTTCAAATCGGACTGTTCATTCAAAAGTTAGTATCGCGGGACCGGTTGTTTGAACGGCTCAAAGTTGAACCAAAAATTGTTCAAATCGAAAAATCAAATATGGGAATGAGCTGTACTCGCCGAGATCTTTCCAACAAAAAAAAGTTTGTCCAAATCGGAATGTTCATTCAAAAGTTATTAGGGGGGACAGACAGACCGACAGACCGACAGACCGACCGACACACAAATTCCCCATCTCAATACCCTACTTTCAAATTTTTAATTTTTCGATATTTATTTCATTTTTTTGTTTCTTTTTGACTTTTTTTTACTTGACGATATTTTTTGGACTTGGCGATATTTTTTGAACTTGGCGATATTTTTTGGACTTGGCGACATTTTTTAGATGCATTAAGCCAATTTTAATGCTTTTTTCGTCTCTTTTATTTTTAACGGGAAAGTAGGCTAAAAAGGAAGGCTCAAGGAAGGTCTCTTGGTCTAATTTCTGCTTTCTCATTGCAGGTCTTTAAACTGTTACTTTGTAAAACGAAAAATATTTATTCATTTTGTACCTTATGTGTATACTATATTTCAACAATGATATATGTTTGAAATGTAAATTATAGAGTTTTATTTTCTTCAAACAAAGCACTCACACATTTAAAAGATGGCTATTCTGCGTAGATATATATTAATAAAGGCAAATTTTGTTTTCAAATCAAATGCTCATGAAATTCTTAGTTGCTCTACTCCTGGAACTATTATTGATTAAAATCTAATAAGCAAAGATACAGAATAGGCATCTTGTTAGTCTTCATTCTTCTTTAATTACACGCGATTCAGGAACTTTCATGTTCTCGAAATAAATTCATCTTTCCTACGACATTGCAATATCTTTAGGCGAAATCGAAAAATGTTATTTTTACTCTCATTTCAATTAGTTTTATCCCCACGGGTACACTATTAATAACGTTCTGATTAATTAAGATACATTTCTGTGATAGCTTTGCAAAAATTCAATATGAACCCATGATACTTGTAGCATTACTTTGAAATTATTAATTTATGTTTAAAAATGGTTACGCTTCATAGTTCGGAAAAAAAATGTGTTAAAGTAAAAATACTCATATTTTATGAAAAAATTGGAAAAAAAACTCAAAACCGGGAAGTCTTATCGTTTTCTTAGGGAAAAAGACAATTTAGAAAGACATCAAATAAATTTTAAAATATATATGTTCAATAGTGATCGGCAGTATATAAATTTTACATTCGTGTATTAAAAGAATGTTTCTTCTATTACGCTTTTTTTCTCAATTACTTGAAATCGTTGTTAAAGTTACTCAAACTATCCTGTTTAACTTCTTATATCAGTATTAATATATTTTTAAGAACGGACTAATTTCAGGGCAATCAATTGTACAACAAATTCTAGAACTGGAGTCACTCGCTCTTTAAGCTTAATAGGACTTTTACTATACGTTTTTTTATTTTGAATTAGTCCTAAGACCATATTAAATATTACTAGGAAATCAATATTACTATAGGAAATCAATATTAGTAGGAAAAGTTTCAATCAATCACTCTTAAACGATTTGTTAAACTAAGATCGGTGTTGTTCTGGGAAAAATTCTTGAAGTTTTGTTGTATAAGTCGATTCCCGAACTTGGAGAACACTTTTTAGAACATATATATAATACTTGAAGCAAGTTCGAATGATATTTATTTCAAAGAAACTACAAGACATACAATACCAAATCTCAATTTGCTATGGTCAAATATCGTTAAAATGAACTCTAAGGGACCATTAAAATAAACCCTACTTAACCGTAGTTAATCTTATATCAACAACAATATACAACAAGCGAGAGAAAGGGAATCGGAAATGTAGTTCGTCTTAGCAGTAATTCGTTTTGACCGGATTCGAAATAACAAGGTTTGACTGTTAATTCGTTGTATTTTCTCCTGTATTCCGTAATTCTGTAAACTTTAAAAGCTGGATTTTCTAGATCGGGAGCGATCCAACAAGTAGATTGTGATCAACAGGTCTCAAGTAATCATTCGTAGGACAGTGAATAACAAAGATTCACTGAAAAAAATGAACTGTTGTTTTTTCAGTATAATACTGGCAGCAGAGGTTCCAATTCAAAACGGTAAAATGCACAGTAATAAACTGTAAAACTAGCAATTTTACAGTTTCTTGCCGTAAAATTTAGCTGTATTATACTTTAAAAACAACAATATAATCCTGGCAGCAGAGATTCCAGTTTAAAGCTGTAAAATGCACGGTAGTAAACTAAAATTAGCAATTTACAGTTTAGTGCTGTAAAAGTAAAAATTTTACAGTTGATTACTGTAAAATTACTAATTTTTATAGTTCATTACAATAAAATTAGCTGTATTATACTGTAAAAATAACTTTTATTTTATACAGTTTTGAATTGGATGATTTCAATTCGAATAAGTTCATAAGAGACGTTGTGTAAAGATCGTACGGATTCCCTAGCACAATTAGCGATTCTTTCTTGGGCTAGTTTTTATGGATTCTTTAACAAACATACGCTTGAGCAATATTTTAACCTCCTCTTATACTGTATCAGTGCAAGAAATATATGGGAGTTTGATGGTGATGTATTATTGCACGTAAAATAGATCTTAATGGCACTAAAGTTTCTTCGTGATAGAGTACCCTCTAATATCCTAAGCAAAACAATGATAGCAAAAATGATTGAAGCATTTACTATTGAACTAATATAACTACATTAATGTAAATCAAATACTATTTATTTTAGTTAACCTCAGTGCAAAATCTAAAGAAGTTGTAAAACTATTATTTAATAAAGCAAATATCAAAATTATATTAAAACTAAGCTTTGAGTTTTTCTGATAAATGTATCATATATATTACTTCCTAAATGTGTTTTTTTTTTCTTTTTAATTGTGGCAACCGCCAGACTTCTTCAGTTATTTATCTAATTTCAAAGATAAGGTCACATTTTTTAAAAATTCTGGTGGTTCAATTGGCTAGAATGTCTTGCTGATTTTCTGGAAAACCTGATTTTGAATCTTAATTTTCCTGAAAATTTGCAGTAGAATTCCGATCCAAGTTTTCCTAAATACGCTAATAAAAATAAATCAGTTGTAGTTAAAATCAGAAAAGAAAGCTTTTTTGTAACGGTAAATCCCCGCATAAGTTTTAAAAAATAATCAACAAAATGGATGCATCTAATTTTATTTATTTTGTTATTTTTTTACTCATTGCTTTATGTATAGCATTAAAAGAAAGAAGCCCATTAGTTAATTTGGTCAAAGCAGCGCGAAAATATGCAAAACTCGTGAGTTTAATTTCCCCATTGCCAGAAAGACATTGTTTTGGATTGACCTATTTTCCTTTAACCAAATTCTCATTCATATTTCCATGCTTATAAAATCAAAACTCATTACAAGGTTCTAAACCACCGCTGCTGCATTAAAAAAAAAGAACTTTTTTTAAATTATTTTTTTTTAATATGATGAATCTTAATATCCTCATATGCGTTTACATCTTAAAGATTTGACTTAATCGGGGGGGGGGGGGGGGGGAGATGCGTTTAACATTTTATCAAAATATCACAGAGGCGTTAAAATTCCATCTGTCGCATAATATTGTAATCTCTGTGATATTTTGACAAAGCACCCTGCTTATTTTAAAACAATCCACATGTTTCTTGTCTTTCCAATCTGGAGGAAAAAATCGGAGGCCTTAGAACTTGAATTCACCTCGTGTATATTTTCAAAACTATCTAATTTCATAAGTAAGGCTTCGTTTAAAATATTCCCCTCCACCTCGCATATTTGGGGAAATAAAAAAAAATCACACTTAGATTTTTTTTTTTTTTTAATATACTTAAAAAATCAGATTTTTTATTTCCTATTGTGGTGCGCGATTACTACTCATGCGTCAGCAGCTAGTTCTATTATATATATATATATATATATATATATATATATTTTATTTTTCGATTTGGCATATTGAAATGACAAACCAAAGTTTTATTGTTCCGAAGGTATTTTTACTTACTGAAATGAATTAGACACACAGACTGATTTGACCCACACAAAATCAGATTTTTAAAAGGAGTTGCGTTTTTAATCAAAGTGATAATTTCTCCAATCATGACTTTATTTCTTACTGTCTTTATGATACTCCCAGAGACTATTTTTCAATTTCATTTTAACTAACTCACGCCAAAACGTCAATACATTTTTAAAATACTATATTTTGACTTGCGTTTTCGCAGAGCACATTCGGACCACATTAGAATGCATATTCTGGCAAAGGAAACACTATTTCTGAACTAAAGTGATCTATAAGTGTTTGCAATTTGTAGTATATTTATTTTCACTACAAAAATACGGTACCTTATATGTTTTGTCCGTAATGTAGTATTTTAGAAAAAAGCAACAATGAGTAGTAGCACTGCATGCAGCTTTTAATTTTCTTTAATTCTGATATTTTTCCCCCTTCGCCGGCTTTGTCATACCTTTTTCCCGCTTTGAAATACGTATTTCCATTTCGTTTACGATAACATAAGCACGTAGTTGGGAGTAAGCTTGCAGTTAGAAAACAGATTTGTCAATAAAAAATAATTAACAAAGCAAATACGTAATACATTTCTAATCTAAAGTCATTCTTTTTTTCAATGTAAAATATCGCTGAAAGTTCCTACAAACTAACATCCTCTTTTTATGACATGAAAAAGTGAAACGGAATAATTTTTTATTTGAGTTAAGTGACTATAGGATTTTTAATTACACTCTTCCTTTTTAGTTATCCTGGCATAATCATTTAGCTTCTGACATTTGCTTCAGGAAAATTGATTTAGAATTCATGACATCATGTTTCCTATAATATCGGACATTTACTCTTATCGGAATTCTTACAATTATTCAAAGCAAAACAGGAAATGGAAACTTTGATGTGAGCATGTGTTTAAGTCATTCTTACGTCAAATGATTTTCGAAAAGAACCAGCATTTGGTACTTAATTAGGCAAGAATTTTCAAAACACTTCTCGGTATGTAATCTTTCTTGCTTTTTATGAAACGATATTTTAGTCGATATTTCAGTGGCACTTCGTGTTTAATAAGGAAAAGATGAATCGAAGAATCAATTGGGCATTTGAATAAATTTGGACTTAAGCACAACAAAATGCTCATTAAAACTAGAAACTGAAAGCTAATTAAACGAAATAAGGTATTAAATAACATTGAAATTTTTAGGTAGTTCAACACAACTGGGAGTAGTGCCATTTTCGAAATAGTTGCTACTTCTTTTGACGTCAAAGACAGGAATCGATGCATTTCCGACTTGCTGATGTTTCTGAAAAAAAAAAAAACTAAAACATAAACGAATATTGCTGAGAAATGGTCCAACTTTACCAGCTTTCGAGCTCTTCCAATGTTTCATTAAAATGTTAGACAATCCATAAAATAATGAAAAAAAAAATCCATTGCTTGCCGCCAAACGACCAGGTGCTCGTAACTGAGTCAATTTGACACTCATCGGCTTGAAACCATTCTGAGTTAGGAGAAATGCAAATATTGGCGACAACACGAGTAGTAGAAACGTTGTCGAGGCGAAAGTTTAAAAATCTCGTGGGCATAACCATTCCTTAAGGAACATTAAAAAAAAAAAAAAAACTCTGTCAAATGACAATCAAGCAAGTAAAAACCAATAAAAAGTAAATATTCTACTCTCATGTAAGAAAATAAGCCATTAAGTAAGATATGATACCCTGTTTGTGGTTAATATTATTGGGAGTCTGAGCAACTATACATTTTACTTCAAAAAATAAGCAAACAATAAGCTTTAAATGTTCAAAAAAAAACTCCTTATTTCAATTTCTTTGCTAAGGGTTATAATGAAGTTAAAAATGCAAGACAACGTGTCCAAAAGTACAAATAAAATGTTTAAAAAGAGTTAGAAAAGATACGTTATAATATTTTAAATTAAAATGTAATACACATATTTAGATACGTTTCTTTCAGTAATAAATGTTGCAGTCTCGCTTAGATAATTTAATGTGACGATATAAATGTAATCTTAAAATTAGAAAGTTTGTCGTTTGATTAGTTTTTAAAAGAAACACATAAACTACCGAACTTTATGACGCTAAAGATAGGACAAATAATCTTAACATAGAGCATTCGGCACATTCTCAAAGTATTTTGAAGGGCTAATCAAAACAAAATTGAACAAGGCGTTTATCTGATTATCAAACGGTATCAAACACAATATTGCTGAAATTTAGAATTAATTAGTTAATTCTAACATTAAGCCATGCCCAGTAGCCTAAAAACGGGACGCTTGTTAGTTACTGCATACAAAAACCTGTAATGGGTATATCCTTTTACTAAAACTGTTTTTCACAAGTTAAAGAGTCCTTCGTCTTGAGAAAACCAGATAAAATCACTAGTTAGACAGAATTTATTTATTGACAGCTATTTTCAGACTAATCAGTCAAGCAGCGATCCAGCATGAGTAGGGCAGCCACAGAAAGTAAGTGTTTCTTGTGAACTTATTTTTCATAAAGCTAAACTATTTTAAAATGATTTTCTTAAAATTGATTACAGATGCCTTCTGTAATATTACTTTGCAAAAGTAAAGCCAAGTAAGGTTGTATTTTGCTCACATATCTGCCTAGTGTCCCATAAACAGGACGTTGGATAATTTAATAAATATGGCAACGGTGATCCATTTTAAGAATAAAATGTATGTAAATCATTCCAAGTAAGAGTTTTAAGCAGATAAAAATTGAAAAAAAAAATGTTAAAAAAAACTTGAGCATAAATGGGTTAAAAAAAACAATTTACCAGAATAAAAAATCCATTACATTTTTTAAGACAAATCCGGCAAGAAACTAGGAGGCTATTTAAAGCAAAAAAAAAAAAAATGCCGAAAGAACTATATCAGGTTATTTCCGGTTACAGTAACATCGCGAAGCATGTTTAAATCTCAGCGACAGTTTTTCACTTTATTTACTACCACCATAGTTGGTCAAAGTTGCATTTAAAACTACTTATTTGGTAATATCATATATAACTTTGATTTTTTCATAATTTTTGGAGAAAAGGAGCCTTAAAACAAGGCAGAAATTTGTATAAAAGAGAAAAAAAAACTTTAATCTTATATCTGTACCTCAGAACCAGACTAACGTAAGTCCATTTTCGTCATTTTTCGGTAGAGGGGAAAACGATTGTCGAATACATCGTTTTGCCCCTCTACTGAAAAATGACGAAAATGGACTTACGTTAGTCTGGTTCTGAGGTACAGATATATGAATTGTGCATATTATTTTATGGTTCTACGTGCTGCACTATACAGATCGCTTGCTAGAACCGCTCAGCTGAACGATGCTATTAATAACTGCGGCAGTTATGCAGAAAGATGTAAGTTTCTCACTATAACAGCAGTCTTAGTAATACAGAAGTTAAGTGCAGCCTAAATAAAGAGCAGAAGTCATGTGCTAGCTCACCTGGTAATTTTTGAAAAAACTAAATAATTATTTTTAATAAAAGTAGAGTTTATTGCAACAATTTTTTTTCATGTAATGGAAGAATTCTAAACTTAATATTCAAAACAAAAGCTAATCTTGGCACATCCATCTAAATCTTAATATTTATTTCTCAAAAATGTTCTGTCATTTGCTGTTTAATACAAAATCATGGAGTTAAGCAAAAATTAAGCAAATCTTAATTTTATTTTTCAGGAAATCAATTTTCTTTTAAAGCAATCTTTAGCTTAAACAACTATTTGAAAAATTTATCTTGAAACTTGATAAAGTAAAAAGAAGAAAAAAAAAAAAACTTCATTTATGACTATTCTCCAGATAAATAAGAAAATATTACTACAAAAGGAAAAAGCTCTTTTGTTCCAAATTTTAATATACTTCTTGATGAACTCGGCGGAAATGTTGACTTTTACACCACCAGCTCGCATTTATTATCAACTCCTACCTTTGAAACATTTTCTCTTTCCGCTTCTCCCACGGTACTTAAAAACTGAGATCATTTTTATCTCCGCCGTCTGATATCCTGGAACTATTTATTTTCCCACCCTGCGCTAGAAAGTTTAAGTCGTAAAAAAAAAAAGTCTTTGGATCCGAGATTTCAAGCAGAGTGTAAGGAAGTCTGTTGTTAAAAATATATTAAAAGGGCTATCCTTGGAGCTAACAATCTGCTGGTTGCAAGTCTCGAAAAGGTTTTTTTTCAGCTCTCTTAGTTCCATTATTACTGATTCTATTGGAATGAGTGAAATATGAAAAGATGACTGGTTGTAGTTTTTCTGAAGTATATGTGAGATTATTAAAGTAAAAAGAAAGAAAAAGATAAAAAGAAATTAAAAAATAGCACACGTAGATATATTAAAAGGTTTGTTTTCCCTTTTCTCATGCAGCAGAAATACATACGGGTCATTCCATGTCAAGTGATCCAACGTTTTTTACCTTACATTTTTGTATTTCTTTCACATTTGACTCATCAATTGTACCCCTTGAGGTAATCAAAAGTCTCAATTTTTGGATTTTTATCTCTATTATTTTTTCATTTATGAGACTTTGAACTTTGGAAAAACCCTCGTTTTCCCATGGATAAGGGTACATAAAAGGGACCATAACTCGGCACCAAATATAGATAGAACGATTTGGTAAATGGCATTTTAAAGTACGTTAGTTGCCGCTTAATTTGATATGCAACATGACTAATTTAATAAAAATTTTCTTTTTCAAAAAATGAAATTTAAATTTCAAATTTAAATTTCTCGAAAAACATATAATTAATTTTTTTGAAAAAATTCTCAAAAATTTTTGTGTATTTCATCTATGTTTGTACAAATTTTTAGATTGGGATCTCAATGGGATCATATTTTTTTGAATTTTTGAATAAAACTGTATAGGAAAAAAATGATATTTTTTAGATTCTATTTATTTAAATACTAAGTTCTCTTGCTTGTGATGGTCTAAAAAGTAGTGAACAAACATGAATATGTTTAAAGTGAGCTAGCATGAGCTTATAGATTTGTCAGGTTCACCCCCCTCCCCCTTCCTCCACCGCACAACCACTCTTTTTTAATTCAAAACTGTTCAAAATGTTAAAAAAAAAAACTCTTTGATACAAAATGAATACTAAACTTTTTTAAAGTTGGTAAATGAGTTTCCTTATAACTAGACGAAGTATCCCCCTCCTCCACCCAAATATACCATTAACGCTGTACTATTATGACGTCTAACCTGGGGATTGAATTGACTATTATTTTTACTCTAGGTAAGTGAGCTAACATTAACTTGTAGATTGGTTAGCTCCCCCTCCCTTCCTTCCTGACCCAACCATTTTCCCCCCAAACTGTTTAAAATGCTAAAAAAAGCTTCTTTGATACAAAATGAACAGTAAACTTGTTTAAAGTTGATAAATGGGCTTCCTTATAACAAGGCAAAGTACAACCCTTCCCCCACCCAAATATACCATTAACGCTATACTAATATGACGTCTCACCTGGGGATTGATTTGAGGATTATTTTCCCCCTAGGTATATATTGTTTTTCAGATGAAGTGTTTCCTTTTCAATCCGAACTTCACAAAGTGTACTTCCATTCAAAATGTGAATTTAAACTTATGGTTCATTTCATCCCTCCCCCAGCACCAATCTTCAATCTTGAAGGGAGGGAATAAATGGGTCGCCCCAAGATCATAGCAAACAGCAAAATAGCCACTGTTTCCCCTTGTTCTCATAATGTTTTCCCATTATTTTTACACAAAACTAAAAAGAAATTAAAGTGTCACGTTATATGTCAGTCCCCATCACTGCCTTTCTTTTCTCTTATTGGACAAAGCTCATGAGCTAATAGGAAAGAGTAACAAACAGAACAAACTGAAACACTACCAGACATCAGTAGAGACTAAGGCTTTGAAATGGGGCTAGGCGGGATGATAAAAATAATAAAAGTTTGGAGTGGAAAGGTAGGGTAAGGGGGGGGGAGCAATGTGTAAAGAAGTTAAACAACATGTGAGGTTGTGCTCAAAAAAGCAGTGTTTGTTTAATATATACATATATAGATATATCTTGCTGCATTACTTTCCTTTACAACAAAATGAAAAAGAACACAAACAATTAAATAAAAGCTGCACACTAGACAATGTGGGAAGATAGTTATGGGGACACAGACATATGGTCTGATATTTTGATTTATTTTCAGTTTTGTGCGAAAAGAATAGAAAAAACGATAAGAACAAGGCGAAACAGTGCTATTTTGCTGTTTGCTATGATATTGGGGCGACCCATTTATTTCCTCCCTTCAAAATTGAAGATTGGTGCTGGGGTAGAAGATGAAATGAATCATAAAGTTAAATTTCAGATATTGAATGGAAGTACACTTTGAAGTTCGGATCGAAAAGAAACACTTCGTCTGAAAAACAATATGTATACCTAGGTTTGAAAATAATCCTCAACTCAATCCCCAGGTTAGACGTCATATTAGTATAGTGTGAATGGTATATTTGGGTGAGGAGGGGGATACTTCGTCTAGTTATAAGGAAACCCATTTCCCTACTTTAAATAAGTTTACTATTCATTTTGTATCAAAGAGTTTTTTTTTTTAACATTTTGAACAGTTTTGAATTAAAAAAGAGTGGTTGTGCGGGGAAGAAAGGGGTAGGGGGGTGAACCTGACAAATCTATAAGCTCATGCCAGCTCACTTTAAACATATTCATGTTTGTTTACTACTTTTTAGACCATCACGAGCAAGAGAACTTAGTATTTAAATAAATAGAATCTAAAAAATATCATTTTTTTCCTCGACAGTTTTATTCAAAAATTCAAAAAAATATGATCCCATTGTGATCCCAATCTAAAAATTTGTACAAACATAGATGAAATACACAAAAATTTTTGAGAATTTTTTCAAAAAAATTAATTATATGTTTTTTGAGAAATTTAAATTTGAAATTTAAATTTCATTTTTTGAAAAAGAAAATTTTTATCAAATTAGTCATGTTGCATATCAGATTAAGCGGCAACTAACGTACTTTAAAATGCCATTTACCAAATCGTTCTATCTATATTTGGTGCCGAGTTATGGTCCCTTTTATGTACCCTTATCCATGGAAAAATGAGGGTTTTTCCAAAGTTCGAAGTCTCATAAATGAAAAAATAATAGAGATAAAGATTCAAAAATTGAGACTTTTGATTACCTCAAGGGGTACAATTGATGAGCCAAATGTGAAAGAAATACAAAAATGTAAGGTAAAATTTTTCTCAGATTTTGGATCACTTGACGTGGAATGACCCATACGTAATTAGTAAAAGCAGAAAAAAACAATGTTAAACGCAAAAAAATGAGCAGGAACACTGCAGATGGTTAAATTATTATTTTTTTATTGCTATTATTTTTAAATGTAAAAATCTTATGCATAACTATTGCTTTTTGGCTATTACAAGCTCTTCTAGAATTAATAAAATAAGATGAAATACCATTAGTATAAGAGCAGCGATGTTTTAAATCCAACTAAAAAAATGTTAGCAAAAGAAAAAAAAAAAAAGGCTCGCAGCTTTTATTTACTTGAAATTCACAAAAATAATTTCGTTTAAACTTTCTAAACTGTTTACTACAACAAAATGGCCACATATTGCTTTTATATATTACTAGCGTTACCCGCCACGGCTTCGCCCGTGGTAAAATTTAAAGGATTTTCGCTGCAATTGCTGTATTCAAAATTAACGAATTTCAAAAATAAGTACAGCAATATAATGTTAAATTTAGATTTTATGTTACCATTGCTTATAAAAAAAAACAAAGACATTTGCCTTGAATTAGTGCGCCAGTTTCCTGGCAAACTTTTTCAGTGGTTTGGAGTTGAGCCAAAACTTGATATTTCTTGAAAGTTAAACTATGTTAATACTACTTGATAGCAGTAGTTTACATAAACTCTTCATGAATTTGGCATAGCGTTAAATCTGCGGCTGAACATTTGAGATCAAGTCATGACTTGAACAATGGTGAGTCATGGAAATTACATGGAACACTGTTTGTAGTTGTTTGTTCGCGCGTATGTGGTTCTTTTAACTTTCAATGAGTTTAGCATATATGCTTGGCAGCAGCAGAATACTTATATGAGGCTTTTAAATTGGAGTATTACTGGAAAAAATCCGTACGCTGTGACATGTAGATGAGCATTTTCATAACTTTTGAAACAATATGACATTTTCTTGTACGTTGGTTAGCGATATGTATCGCTTGAGCGACATATCTTGACAGAAACATAATTAAAAAAGCAGTTGGTTCTCTATTTAACCACTCTCAAGGGACGAAAAAAATTGCCCTTAAGTAGAAAATATGTTGTAATAGAAGTTTTGAAAAAATTACAGTGGAATGTCTGGGACCACAATAAGTAGTCTTTAAATAGAGATAGTCGTTAAATAAAGCATTGTTAAACAGAGAACCAGTTGTACAGCTAAATGGTGCAAAAGAATTGTGATTAAAAACTGGTAAGAATAATGATTTTTAATTAAAAAAAATAAGCGGAGTTATTGACGTGCAGAATAAATACACTAACTGCATTTTCACAAATTAAACATAAGTAGATATGAGTAAAAATTAAAGTCAGAGAACAACACCAAATGAGTGGCAAAATGTTTTAAAAAATAAACTTTATTGAATGACTACCCTGACCTGAATTAAAATGGTTTTGGGAGTAAGACTCTTCACAATAACTATTTTAGAGAATTGAAACAGTCAAAAATTACTATTTCTTGATATGTACACAAAGTTAAGATGGCGTCGTATCTCTAGATTCTAAGGAGTTTCTGTAAGCTCCTGATGATTATTTGAAAATAGTATTCTTTTGTCAGAGCAATACTTGACTTGAATCATGCTGATCCATAAACACAAAAATAACAGATTTGTACTTGTCAGTTGCATTTCTTTACTCTATCAGGGGGTTTTGCACATCTGATGTGCAGCTGCGGGACATGTGATGAGACTCATTAGTTAAGAATATAGCATGACAAAATCTAAAAGTTGTGAAATTGAAGATGAGAATTGTCATAAGTTTAAAGATTAAAAGTTATTTTTTCCTTTTTTGGAAAATGGTTAAAATTCATCTTAATGTTGCAAAGGAATTTGAATTAAAACCAGTGGGGGAAAACATTTTTGAATAAAGAAACTTATGTGAAGTTGTCAGTCTGCAAAAGAATCATTGCAAATACTTCACTTGATTGCAATACTTCATTTGCAAATTAAACATCAGTAGGTATAGTGCAAGAGAAAATATTTTCCAATAAAGAAAAGTTTGTAGAACTATTAGCAGTCAAAAGAATGATGTTTACTTCATTTACACAAATTAAACAACTGTGGGTGTAAGCAAACTCAAAGTACAGACAATAGTGACAGGTTTTTAGTCCCCCCCCTTCCTTGTGGTTAAATGGATTTGGGTGCAAGATTTTTCCCAAAGCTCTTTTAATCCGCTGAAGCAGTGTCGAAAATTGCTTTTTTTTTTTTTTTTTATAAATGCAAACTTTGCACACATTTCATGACCCCCCCTCCCCCCCCCTCTATATGAAAATGGAATTTGGAGCATGACTTTTGTAAAAACTCCTGTTGGCTGGAACAGAGTCAACAATTGATCTTTCTTGAAATGCAAACAAAGTCATTACTGCTTCATGTACTTTCCTTTAACTGGAGATGAAAATAGTAAATAGTTAAATCAGAAGCTGATTATTTGAGAGTAGCGACCTTTGGGTAAGCAATTCTTGATTTCAATGATTTTGAACCATGGAGATAAAAAAAACACCCATTTGTACTTGTCGATTCTTATGTGTTTCTTCAAACTTTCAGTGGGTTAAGCATATCTACTGGGCAGCACCAGAATACTTGACAGACTTTTTTGGTAAGAGTATTACATAACACAAAATCCATAAGTTTGCCACAAAAAGGCGATTTCTTAGACAATTTGGTTTTCAAATGGAGGGGGGGGTATAAACACATCTTGGCAGAAATATAATTGGAAAAATTTTCTTTACATTACAAAAAAGTGGGAGACAAAACCTGCAAGGGAAAATAAATTTGAACAAATTAAGCATCAGTCCAAAGGAGCAAATAAGATAGTCAGATAACAAACAGGTAAGTGGCGAGATGCTTCAAAAAAAAAAAAAAAAAACTTATAATTGCTTGACTCTTTGCCCTTTCCCACTCTTATGTGTTAAAGTGGATTTCGGAGCAAGATTTTCTGAAAAACTCATGTAGTGTGTCAGAGCAGAGTCAAAAATTGATATTTCCTGAACTGTAGACGTACCGTATATGCTCGCGTATAGGTCGATCTCGCGCATAAGTCGACCCCTTACTTTTTGAAGGAAAATCAGTAAAAAATAATAAATATAAGTCGAGACCGCACTTTCTGAAACGATCGGGAACGTTTTGCTGCGATTTTTGAACATAAATGTTTTGAAAAGAATAAAAATGAAATGCACTGAACTTCTTGTGTTAAAAACAGCCCGATTGTTATTCTTTTTCACAAAAAGGGTTTATTTTTGCGATCGCGATTTTTGTAAATCGGTACCGATCTGGAAACGTTTTACCGCGATTTTTGAATATAAACGTTTTAAAAAGAAGGAAAATGAAAAATAGTGGGCATTCTTATGTTGAAATTAGCACGATTGTTATTATTTTCACAAAAAGGGTTTCATTTTTGCGATCGCGATTTTTGTAAACTGTTCGATTTTACGATCGCGGTTTTTGTAAGGGTTCGATTTTGAGGTTACAATTTTTGCTATTTGTTGCTTTTATTTTGCAATATTATCAATGACATTTTGCGATGTATTCATATTACATTCTGCTTCAAAAAGATAAACACCATCAATCGGAAAATTCGCCAATACGGCAATTCCCGCACTTTTTACGCTGTCGGTCGTTAATTGTAATTATTTATTCTTTATTTCATAATCAAACCATGCAAAAATACAGTAGAATGTATGAGTATTTTCCTCTTTAGCGTTTGTTTAAAATAGTTGGACTCTGAATCGAAAAAAACCTTCTGGTTGTTGTTCGGGAAAAAATTTCGGAAATTCTGCCCCGCGTATAAGTCGGCCCCCTAACTTTCAACTTCATTTTTTGGACTAAATTTCTCGACTTGTACGCGAGTATATACGGTAGTTACTACGGTTTCGTAGCAGTAGATTCTTGCGAATTTCTGTAAACTCGTGCTGGATTTGGCTAATAGTTAGATCAGCATCTGATTTTTTGAGAGTAGCGACCTTTGGTTAAGCAATTCTTGATTTCAATGTTTCTGAGCCATGGAGATAAAAATAACACCCATTTGTACTTGTCGATTCTTATGTGTTTCTTCAAACTTTCAGTGGGTTTAGTGTATCTGCTGGGCAGCACCAGAATACTTGACTGAGACTGTTTGGTAGGAGTATTACATGACACAAAATCCATAAGTTTGTGCCACAAAAGGCGATTACTCAGTTTTTCAGAAAGTATGATATTTTCTTCGAAAATTGTTTTCGACATGTAATGGCTTCAGAAAATTAACACATCTCGGCAGAAATAAAATTTGAAAATTGATTTATTTGTTGGAGAGTTTGGAACAAAATCTGCAGGGGAAAATGTTTTTTAATAACGAAAGTTAAGTGGAGCTATTGACGTCCAAAAGAAGTAAACTAAATTCAGTTTCACAAACTAAACATTAGTTAGAATTTTTTTAGCAAAAATGAAAATGGCAGAACAATGTCAATTAAGTGTCGAGATGTTGAAAAAAAAACAAACTTAATTTCAATCTCCCGCTCCCCCTTCCGTACTAAAATTGTTTTTCGGAGGGGGGTTGGAGCAGAGTCAAAATATGGATATTTCATGAAATTTAAACAAATTTAAAATGCTTCGTACCCGTAGATTCTTGCAAATTCTGTCAGCAGCTGAATAATTAAGAACATGGGCTTTTAGTTAAGCAATTTCTGATTAGAATGACTCTGGATAATGGAGACAAAAATTACACTAATTTATACATATGTATGCTCATGCCTTCATCAAACATTCCATGGGTTTCGCATATTCGCTGGGCAACAGCAAAATACTTGAAAAACACTTTTTAGTTGCATTATTAGATAACACAATTTGGTTTTTAAATGGAGGGGGGGGGGAGGGATATAAACACATCTTGGCAGAAATATAACTGGAAAATTTTGTTTTACATTACAAATAACATAGTCAGATAACAAACAGGTGAGTGGCGAGATGGTTCAAAAAAAAAAAAAATAATAATAATAAATGCTTGACTCTTCGCCTTTTCTCACTTCTATGCGTTTAAGTGGATTTCGGAGCAAGATTTTCTGGAAAAACTGCTGTAGTTTGTTAGACCAGAGTCAAAAATTGATATTTCTTGAACTGCAGACGTATTTACTATTACTTCGTAGCTGTAGATTCTTGCGAGTTTCTGTAAACTCATAATGGATATGGCAAATAGTTTCAGCAGCAGCTGATTGTTTGAGAGTAGCGACTTTTGGTTAAGTAATTCCTGATTTCAAGAATTCTGAACCATGGAGATAAAAGTTAGACCCATTTCTACTTGTTGATTCTTATATATATCTTAAAAGTTTTAGTGGATTTAGCATATCTGCTTGGCAGCACAAGAATACTTGAATAGAACTTTTTAGTAGGTGTATTACCTGGCTTCTTTCTTACCATTTCAGGAGACAGATCATACTACACCTGCCTAACAAGTCTGGCCAGTGGCCATATCATAACCTTAAAATACACAAATGGCGAGAAAACCTTTCCCCAGTGTACCAAATGCCACCAGCACCGAGCTTCTCCCAAACACATTTTGGACTGTCTCGGAATTTCCAGAGAGGATATTTACTCGTCTCCCTTGCTGGTTGCAGACATCCTCAGGGTCAATGGTTTATTTGAGCTGGTCTGACCAGTTTGGAGATAAGAAGATGAAGTAGGAGTATTGCATGACACAAAATCAATAAGTTTGTGCCATAAAAATGCGATTTTTCATAATTTTTCAATGCAATGAGTGGCGTAGTAGAAATTTCAAAAAGTAAATATTTTCACGTGTGATAAATGTATGTAAACCGCCACAAAAGAATTTTAGAAAGTAAATTGAAAATTTTGAAAGAAAAACCCTGGCGGAAAATTGATAAACAATGTTATCAGCTACTTACCAAATACTGGAAAACGTACTAATACTATAGTGCTAATACGAATTGAAGAATTTTTGTAAATAAATAATCCGCCAAATTAAGTAAAAGCGAAGAAAAGTTATTGCTCCAAAAACAAAGTAAATGTCAGGAAATTAAAAAAAGTAATCCAGCAAAAGAAGAAAATAAATCAGAGCGGAATGAACGAAATAAAGCGAATGACACTTACTTTGAAAAATGTAAATAAACGCACATGGCACATGCCAGAAGTTGGCAATTGATTTCACTTCAATCACAAAGAAAACCCTTTTGGAGTGCAAAAAAAAGAGGAGCGATACGTTGTGAATATAAGTTTTAAATATTTTTTTTAAAAATCTAGGACGAATTTAAAAATTTCGGCTACGTCTTGCACATCATCAGTATGCGGAATAATTTTGTACCAATTTTCATAATCATACGTTGCGTAAATTTTCCAGGAGAGCGTTTGACCCGAATCCGTGACGTCACCAAACTTTGATTTTATATATATAGATTACAAGGGTAGTTGCATTTATTCTGATATATAATTAGCGTTTTTTAGCTAGCGTAAGCTGTTCTAAATTGAGTAAAACAAGACAAAAATACCAGTAGAATAAGGGAATTGTTCCTTTAAAATCCGACTAGGAAAAAAGTTACTAAAAGAAAAAATAATCCTTCTCTTGAAATGTGCAAAAATAATTTTATTTAAAATTTTCTAAAATGAATACTATTACAAATACCAATATATTGCGTTTATGAAAGATAAAGAAGCAATAATAGCATGCAAAAATACTATGTCGACTTTTTAAAAAAGAAAAAATAAGGATTAACAAATAATTTATGTTTTTTGAATTTCATTGGTCACACCCCAATCGATCATATGATTTAATTTCAACCAATTACGAAGATCATAGCATGATAACTGTCCAGTCACGTCAAAGTAAAAGCTATACGCAATTTTATTTGTGGAAAAAACGTATAAAATTTAGTGTGACAAGTCATAGCAAAATGATTCAAAATAGGTTATTTATTAAATATTCCATTTAATTATTGTTAAATATTCCACGTCGTAAACAGCTAACCAAGGAACCACAAGAAAAGAGTAATAATAAAAAAGGTTTGAATATTTACCCTTCTGAGGAACATAACGAAAACGATAAATTGCGTGACTTGACGAGAAAAGAAGTTATCACTGGACGTCACCGTGAAAAGACATTAATGCACGTGAAAAGACATTTATGTGTAGCATAGCATGAGAAAGATGTCTCTCGTTACTCACCGAAAGTCGCTAAAATTGAAGACTTTTAATAAAATTTTGACAGACTTAAAGACCTCATATTTTGATAACAGGGACACGAGGGCAAATAGTTTATGTGCTCAAAAATATATTTTGCTATACTCCTTTGTTTTTTTTTTTTTTTTTGAAAAATTCCCTCTAATACTATCATATGATTTCCTAGCACGGATATTTAATTGATAAATTTGGTATTTTTATAAAACCAAATTGCTAGGTACAAGTTGATAGAAGATTGGCAAGATACCTCTTTGCTCTTCAGATAAATGTGCAATATTGGTTCTGCTCAGGTATGTCATTTCAAGTTTTTCAAGGCTGAGGCAAAGGGTCCAAACTCAATGAAATTCCATCGGAAAACATCAAAAGCAACGCCCGCTTATATGTAAATACATTAAATTCTCAAAGTCAGGGGAAGGGCAATTGACCCCCCCCCCTAAATTACGAGGCTGGTTCTACTTAATGCTTACCTTCATAATCTTAAAGGCGCAACATGTTTACTTTCATTTTAAGTCACCCAGACCCTCCTCTCGATTCCGCATCAGCTTCTCTCTATTCTGTATCATTCAGTATCACTTCATTCTGAATCATTCAGATACTCTCTGTCTTAATTATTATTTTTTCTTCATTGAGTATCAATAGGTTCATTCATGTGTTAATTTTCTTTTAGTAAAACTTTTTTTCTGTTTATCTTCACTGAGATCGTTTTATATGACAATGTAAAAATAATAATGTATTTAAACAATATGGAAAAAACGTGCACTGAAAAAAAAAAACCGCATAGGGTAAGGGTGGGCATAGCAGCCACTATAAGGAACATCATTTTTTGTCCACCCCTAAACTTTATTGAAACATTTTATAAATCCCTTCAACATTTAGTATGGTTACTTAGGCCTGATTAAAAAATACTAGATTTTTAAACTTTATTTTTACAAAATTATTACTTTACCAAAAGCTGTCAAAGTGGCCACTTTGCCCCACTAGGTAGGGCAAAGTGGCCCCTGCCTAAATAGATTTAGATAGTATGGACAAAATGAAGCGCATTTAGTTTTGGAACTCAGAACAATTGTATTGGGGTTTTAAATAAAAATAGGTATTAATAAAAAGTATGTGAAGTTATGAAATCACTGGCATTTACATAAATCACAAATAGATTCATCGTCCTCCTCTTCGGCTCTTGTGCAGGCTTCGTGAGCCCATTTGAGTTACCCATAACATCTAATCCAGCCTTTGTTGTCCTTAGATTTCGAGTAACAATCACTGCAGAAAAAACAATCGACGTCGCTGACGTTGCCTTCAAAGTGGCCACGGCGGCCACTTTGCCCTCTAGCTCGCCATTTTCGAAAGAACAATAGTTCACGTACAACCCGTTGTTGTATCATCTACTGTTGAGACATATGAATTCAAAGCTAGAAACATGGTTTTTTGCACCATTGATGTAAAATTTACTTCACTTAGTCCTACAATAAACTAAAGCGAAGCATGTGACAACATCAGAGGGTCGAAAAAGTGAAAAAATTGCGATATCTCCGTGAGTTTGAGTCTGAGCGGCACCTAACTATAACACAACAACAACGGCTGCCGGGCGAGTAGTTGAGTCTATTGCAGCTAGGCTGAAGCACTATATATAGGAAGGAAAACTTCAAGTGACCACTGTGCCCACCCTTCCCCTATGTATTAAATTTCCAACAATGCCGAAAAATTTCCTTACGCTATTGTTTGTATGTGTGCAAAATTTCATTGATCTAATATCTTCAGTTGCCTCTGCGGCAGTCCATTACACAAAATGTGTTACTTCTCAATATTTTTTAAGAAACACTAAATTTTTTATGCCTTCGCTCTAATAGCGCCAAAAAGTCGCTGTATGGTATCCTGAGATAGTATGAAACTTTTACTCATGTGAACTTCATATGGCTTCAGGCTTCTCTAGGCACGATAAAAAATTCGTCACTTTATCTTTCGTTTTTCAACAGTTTTTTTTTTTTTTTTTTTTTTTTTTTTTTTTTTTTTTCTTTTTTATTTTTTTCTTTTGGAGATTGAGAAATTTTTTAGATCTTCATGTTATTCAACGATTTTAGTTTTTCACGGTGTTGTTCATCATACAAAGTTCGTTCATTTAATTGTTTTTTTTCCGTTGCAAGATTTATATATATATATATTTTTTTACCGTAAGAAATTAAAATCCTTATTTTTAAAGTGCCGAAAATTGCATACGTTCTAAGGATGTCAAATGAGGGATTATGGTGGGGGACGGGGGTATTTCAATCAAAAAGTATGATTTCCAATTCAGAAAGTAAAAAGTATTAAAAAGCAACAACATGAAAAAAAAAAAAAAGTTTTAATAATAAACTTCCGCAAAAGAAGCTAAAGCCACTGTCTCACATGGGTAAAAATTTGCGCAGTTGAATACATGGAAACTTTTCGCTACTAGTAGAACTTAGAAATTCATTATTTTAAACATGAAAAAATTTCAAGCCTTGACAACGGCCTCAGAAGAAAATGAAGATATTAAATCCAGATCAACAAAATTTTTCTCACACACTAATAATAACATAAGACCCTTTTTTCCTACTGTTGGATAGTTGATACAAAAAAGCGTATTTTGCATGTACCCTATTAAACCTCCACAATGTGCAACATCCTTTATTTAGTTGTTTACCTCGGAATTTTGGTAATTCGTAAAAACTAGGGAAATCAACGATCAAATCTTACTTTATGAAGAAAAATTGATGTAAATCTTTTTAAAAATTAAATATGCACTAAACTTATTTGTTAAATGGCAACATAAAGCCACAGAAAAGACTCATTATGAAAATGTCAAACAAAGCTCTGAAATTATTTAATGTCACAAAACGTTCCGTTAATATATAGCTACAAATAAGCAGCTCAGTCATCTTAATTTAATGTATTAAAATTCCTTGTTTGATCCTCCAGCATTAATTATTTCCGGATTATGGAGCTTATACCAAAGGAATAAATATTTTATTCTGCAATTTTAAGGAGGAATTTATAAAAATATATCTCTTAAATATATTTCGAAAGGAGACAATAGTTTTTTCTTTTTTTTTCAATCTGTTTTAAATCTGTTTCAGAGCTTCGTTATTTTTTCTTTATTTTAAAAATAAACTATAACAATTTACAGTGTGTCCCGTTTACTTGCAAGACCTCTGGTTTCGCGATATCTAGTTTTATGTATATATTTTCAATCACAATAATGGCCAAAATAAAATGCAAATTTAACAGATTAAGAGCTAGTAAAGGAAAATGTAGTGATAAATACGAAATAAAACTTTTAAAATTATCAGTAAGGCTTCCCATTCATCTTTAGGGAAAAGCAAACATAAAAAATCAATTTTGACTCAAAAATTCAATTCATTTACTTTACTACTTAAGTTCAAGAAGATATTCAAGTTCAAAATTCTAAAGTACAGTTCTTAAAATAAAATGGGAATATATTACCCTGCAAGAACACTGGTTCTGGTAATTACTTAACTAAAAAATCAATATATATTTTCTTTTCATTGCGTTTTTAAAAAGAAAAGGAAATGTTTTATTATGAAACGTAAAATCAAACTACAAAAGCAGTATGAAAAAGAAAGTAAAAGTCCACGCTTATTAAGCTGTTATATGGCCCCTAAAAACCACGAGTTCAAGTTGGATTAGAAAGCAATGTAGGCTCCAAATTGAAAAAAAATATATAATTTAAGCTTCATCATTAGACATCTTTTCAATTACTGCAAATATTTAAATTCCACATCATATCAAGATTTTAAAGAAGTTATGAACAATATATTTATTTTCCTTAAATCGTAAAGCAAATTCTTTTAAGAAATCTATCAGTTATGAATTGAGCATTTAGACCTGATGCTGAAAATTTTCTATTGTTCTTACAAGCATATTTTATGCTAATTTACAAAAACCTATGTAAAAGACTACACTGAGAACTTACAATTAAAAAAAATACATCAGCAGTCTTAAACACGTGCAAGATACGAGTATCTTGTTCATACGAAAAACGCTCTACAAGTGTAATGATTTAAGACCTTCTGCTACTTGTTGAATACTTTAAGGAAATATTGGTACAAGTATGATATTTATGTTTCTACATCCACATCATTTTTAAATGTATGCATGAAAAAGTAGCATTATTATTTTTAAACTTTGCTTATTATTGAAATTTGATTGTGATTAATTTCAATTCAAATTTAATTCTCGCGTAAGAAACAGTTCCCCAAAACATCCAAATTTGTTTGTTGCAAAGACACTACTTAAATTAAATTATCTCATGTTTATTCTTACTTTTATTATTATTATAAGTTTTTTTATAGGCTATAGTTAAACCTGCACCCCACCTTTTCAAATGGTAAGACATGTCTAACTCGGATGGAGTTGTCCCGGAAAGAGGAGGTTAAGGATTCGAATCCCGGCTCTCGCATGGATGTACTTTCTCTCTTCTGTCATTGTACTTTCTTTGTATGAATGTCTTGTTGTTGTGATGCGAATGGTTGCCTACTCTATAAACGGGCCAATAGGGCATGTGTGTACCGTGGAAGTCGGACTTCACGCTAAATTATAGTGCAGTTAGAAAAGTGAAGCAGGACACTTCAAACTGTCAGCCTGGCTGGCACAAGATAGCAATAGCAACTACAGATAAACCTCGTATGTAATTTCAAATACGCTTCAAACCAACTCCTTCTGAGACGAACTGCACTTCGATCTTTCTCCCATTATTTCCTTTTCATTTCTTTTTGGATAAGATGAACTACGGTTGAGGCAAATTGGTTTTTTAACTCTTTGAGTTCGCTTCAACGAATTTCTAAAGTGTTTGCTTAAAATACATTTTCTTGTCGTCTAAGTCTGCTTTAAAGTAAAAATAATTTGATTTAAAAAAAATAGAAAGATTTCAGGAAATAAGTGTAACCTTTTTTGATTCTAAACGACTTACGTGGTACCATTTCATTTCATTTCACACCTCCAGGGTCCCCCGTACCTACCACAGCTTCGTGGTTTAACCGGGATAGGGCCCTGAAGGGCGCTCTGTTCTTAATTTTGAACCAGAACCTAGGGTTGAGCAAACCCTAGGCCCAGCATCCCCAGAGGTATCGTTTCACTTGGAGGACTTTGTGACCACGACATTTTTAACGCCTCCCAGCCACCATTAATCAAGACGGTGGATCTTTGATCGGCTGGGATCGAACCCGGGTCCCTCCGGACACGAGTCCGATGCCTTACCGATCGGGCCACCACGGCCCTACTTACGTGGTACCATGAAGAAATTACATAATCTAGGTTTACAATGTTCATGTTATCATTTTTAAAGTGTTTAGTAAGGGATTAATTATTTACATACAAAAACGCCTGTGTCAGAAAAAAAAAGTAAATTGTGTGTTTTGTGTGAGTGTGAAATGAATGTTGAAACCCTTTTAACTAACATGCTTATTTGAAAAAATAAATAAGTAATAACTACTAAATCTGTGAAAACAGGATAGAAAGCAAAAAAAAAATCCTAATAAATAGATTTTGGGTTAAATTTTAAAACAAAAACAGTTATATTCGATACAAAATAGCAATTTTCTGCTTATGTAACTATGCGTTGAAATTGACTATTCACAGGTTTAATACCACTCGCAAAACACATTATTAAAGATGAAATTTACTGAGATTGAACTTTTCGTCTGTACGAAAATCAGTATTTTTTATGCTGCTGCGAAGTTAAAAAAAAATGGACTCAACTGGTTTTGATTTTAAACCAATTATTCTCGATACTGGAACTTTAATTTCATGAACAAAGCGCTTAAAGTTGGGCATTGAGATGAGAAAAAAATATTTATATGGCAAGAAAATAATTAGCTTTACCTAACTAAAATACAATGAGCAAACGTAAATTACCCTTTTGTAAAGCTAGATGGTGTAATTGCCTCTTTTATGTAAATATCTTTTGGAACGGTGTTTCCTAATTTATCTTCCCTATTGTCCATTAAATGCCCATTTGACAGCTGTGCAGTATAGAAGGCTGTTCTGTGTTTCAGTTAAAAATAAATTCTAAAGCAAACAACTTATGAGTAACATTAAAACTTTGAAATACAGAAATTGAAATTTCTAAGTACCTTATACTAAAAATCTTAACTAAAATTACACGAAAGAAAAACTTTGGTTCTGTTCTACGAATGGGATGATTGTTTTTACAGAAATAGTTAATTTGATTAATTGACTTGAAAGAGTCGCTTGGGTAAAAGGGGAGAGAAAACAGCCAGTCACATTTCTGATCTAAGTGATTTGATGTTCCTGTGTTATAGTTTGCTCTAGTTAATTTCTTTTGGAGCTATATTTCGTGTAGACTTCGTTTACAACCATCTTATATATTATTTCTCAATCCTGTTTCTCTGTCACTACATGATATCTTTCTTATTCCTTTATCAAATTCTGTAATTTATCCCTCATTTTAAAGCTTATTATGACGAAAAACAGACACATGGTTTATTTATACATTAATTTCGATCTAAGCACTGTCTATTTTTTACTACACATTACTTCAATCAATAGCATCTGAAATTTAGAACACACTGGCGTGGTTAGAGTGAGCGTCGTACTTATAATAAGAAGGCTGTGGCTTTGATTTCGGGAAAAAATACAGTTTTAATGGGTTCATTTCCTAAGTAAAATTCTAATACAACTTTCATTGTCGTTTACATAATTTCTCAAACGTGTTTATTTTCCGTTGGTTGTAAAATACAACTTCAGTAATATTTCATCAAACTTCGAAATTAAGGCATAAATTCAAAAAATGATTCAACCCCTATCAGCGAAAAAAAAAAAAAAAAACTCACATTTTTGCTCTTATTCAAAAAATTACTTTAAAAACGGGTGTTTGCATTCCTTCTTTTAAATGCGAATGCTTAGCACGCTTCAGATAGTCTTTCATAGCACGTTCAATAAATGAAGGCAAATATTATTAACTAAAGCTGTTAGCTATAAAATATGGTGTTGCATTAATTTTAAAAAAGTTTCTTGCTTTCGAATGCACAACGGTAGGAAACAATGATGTAGGCACCACTCAACTTGCTTTTATATATATTGAATAATCTATGTGTTTCAACTCTTTAACAGAACTGAAGCTCGCACTTTTGTGCGCCAATCTGAAGTAACGTTAGATGCAAACTAAAAGAAATGCTATTTTTACTCAACAAAAATAAATAGAGTTTTCAGAAGGAACAAAAATAGTATGCAATAGTATATCAATATTAGCTAAAAAGTATTTTAAAAAACAAGTTGTTTGCTAATTCAATAAAGACTGCTTACAGAGATTTATATCAAAAATGTCGATAAAAATATTTTATATCAAGTAATTTTCGTTGAAAAGCCTCCCATTATTAAACCAAAATGTATTCCTCTATAGTTTTTTTTTTTTTTTTCAGAAGCCACCAGCTTCAACATACATGAGGACTGCGTACTATGCGCTTTGTCTCCTGACAAACACAGGACAGATTTACGGCCCAGAGGGGATGAATAACATCCATGGGCAAGGCGGGATTCGAACCCGCGACCACTTGCTTACGAGGAGAGTACTCTAGGCCCACGTGGCCCCCTCTATAAAGTTAGTGCAAAAAATAATGCAATTATTCAGGGAAAATTTAAAAGGACTGGAATATGTTTAATAAATTTAGCCGCCCAAGAATGATTTCTGTATCCGCTTTTGCTTGTATTTCGTTTTAACAAGGCTCGAATGAACTTCAAAATGCGCGGACACACAAAAAAAAAAAAACACACACACACACACACACGCACACACACGCACACACGCACACACGCACATGCACACACACACACGCACATGCACTTCTACTAACAAGAAAATTATTCCTAAATGTGTATACTTTAACCCTTTATGTACCAAATTAATTTAGAAAATTTTGAAAATCAGTAAGGTCTAAGGCCCCCTAAGAAAATTGTTTCCGATTGCAAACACTATCTGTCCGCCTCTCTGCGAAGTACAAGGAGTGGTACCTAAAAGCTTCAGCATGATTCCAGCCATATATCATTCATAATACTAAATTAATATCAGCGGGACTTCTGAGTCCCGCTGATGGGGTTAATGCATGAGGGGTTAATGCATGGGGCCCCCGCATGAAGGGTTAAAAGTAAACAAACTTACTCCCAAATACTCTTGTTTCAAAAATAACACAGAAGTTTTTTCTTAAACTAAGGATTTCAAACTATCTATTCGTTTTGCCCGGGAAAGAAGTTTCCCCTATTTCGTCAAACAGGACACGCACGCGCTCGCGGGGTCGGAATCGCGCGTGCGCGCGAAAATTGGCCAGTCGCCTGCTGTCCCGAGCGGCGAATTCGGAAGACGGCTCGAACGAATTTCTGGCTTGGAGGGAAGGGGATCGCCACTCTCTCTGCCTTCCACACGCGTCAAGAAATTCGAACCGAAGGGGTGGATTTGCGTGCGAGAGAGAGTGTCACCGGACAGGAAGATTGCGTGTTTGCCATCTGGTTCGTCTGATTGTCAAGCTTGGAGCGGCATTGTTTCGCCCAAGTAAGTTCTGAGTTGTTTTTTTTTATTTTTATTTTGAATGAAACTTTTTATGATAGGGCTTTGAAATTTCGATCTGCATCCTTTTGTGTGATGGAATAGTTATGTTTTAATTGCTGCCAAAAAATGACAAATAATAATAATTATTTAAATTTGAGACTGCTTCCTTTTTTAATTTTTGATAGAAACAATGGGAAAAAATAGAAAGTTAAATTACTTCTGTTTTTTCGTATTTGTCCCCAGAACCGATGAAAAATAATAGGAAATTTTAAAGTTAGTTATGTTAATGCATTTAGCAAATTAACTTAATGACAGAACATCAACATGCATATATTTGTTTGTTTTGGTACTTAATTTTTTAAAAAACTAACTAAGGTATTTGAAGATTTCTTTGATTCAGTTAAATCATCACTTTAAAAACGTTTTTAATAACTTTTAAAGTATTTTTTTTTAATTCTAGTACTTTGAAAATGTATGTATTTTACATATATGTATATAATTATGTGCAAATAAATGAATGGTAACCAATTTATGCTATTTAAAAGTGATTTATGACTAATTAATAAATGCAAAATGATAAATGCAAAAATGTCGTCGAATGTCCTTACGGCATTTTTTTTTCCTCCAACTGTATTAATGCATCAGAAAAATATTTGCACATGGTGATTGTTTGGTTTCAATCAGATAATGTTAAATTTAAATTTTACTTTCGCTAGTTTCTTAATTATATAATATAATGTAAAAAAAGTTGTAATTTCAGTAGATGATTTCGATAAATCAATTTTTTACGTTAAGGCTAACTTCACACATGTCCAAGATCCTTCAGAGCATGTTAGTTTAAAATATTAATACGCATAATATGCGACAATTTATTTAGTTTCTTACATTTTAAATTAGGATATACAGTGAACTCTCACTTATGCACCGCCTCACTTATGCGCCTTTTTCGTTTATACGACAATTTTCAGTGGTCCCGGCTCATTCCATAGTAAAATAATGATAATTTCATTCGCTTATGCGTCGCTCTAAAGTTTAATATTTCAGTTATACGCCGATTATTTTACTACCACGTGTAAAACATTTTTTTTCTTCGAAAAAATGAGCATGTTTCTTCGTTTTCCTCTTTGATATTTCGCATATGCTGCTCTCTAAAAGCATTCTTTCAGCATGAGTTAAGTTTCGAAGCTCTTATCTGTTTTGCACCCTTTATTGACAACCCGTGCATGCAAGGGAAGAAATGCATACCTTTTCCTTCGGCTCCGTGAATGAAAGGGGTTGGTTTGTTTTGTGAAAATATTTAAAGCAATAGGGATGAGGCAGGTGCTTGCAACTCTCCCTTGAGATTTTCCCCTAAAGATTTTTTTTTTTTTTTGTGGTTAAAGCACTTTAGCTTTCGATTGTGCTTCATTTAAGACTTTTGTCTCTCAACCATGCTTTCATTCAAATGGTAAAAGGACGAAATTGTTCCTGTGTGAGAAAGTGAATGGTTTAAAGAAATTTAAAGAAATCCTTTCAACGACTGGAAAAAGATCTAGCTGATAATTCTGAAATTCCGGATTTGACTTTCAGAGAAATTCTGAGAGAAAATAATGTAATTCAAATTCATCTCGCCAACCTTGATCATTGTTTTAATAAAGTTAGTATAATAAGAGCATGACAATTTAGTGACAAGAGAATTATGAGATACTGAAGATATCGCTAATAAAATGAGGAATAGTGCTGTAGATGTTAATCAGGATATTGAAGAAGATTAAGAAAAAGTGTCTTCAATTCAAATGAACGCGTTAGAAGCTGGCAATATTATTCGAGAGTGTTTGCAAATTAATTAAACGATTAAAACTCCTTTTCCTATTTGTGCAAACTTTAAAAAACTCTTATTTTAGTTTTAGTGACAAAACCAAGCACAAATATCTATTATAGATTATTTTAAGCATAAATAGATTGATATTTAGGAATGCTATATTTTTCCCCCTTTGTGTCATATTAGTTACGTTTAGTTACAATAATTGTCTAATTGCCCCTTTGTGTCATATTGATGTCTACCTATTTTGCACAGAAACATTCTTATTCATGCTATCACTAAATTATAGGCCTTGTTTTGGACTTCTGAATGGGCTTTTTCACTTATGGGTCATTTTCATTTTTCGGTGCCATTTGCTGTCCGTCAAAAAAATATTTTTTTAAAAAATTTTGAGTAACTTTAAATAAATTTACTTTTTGGTATGTTTATTAGCAGACAATTTCCAATACAGGCATTATAATTTTTAATAATATTTTTTGTTAAGAAAAAGGGTTTTTTAGGAATGAGTTGAAGAGGAACGAAAAATACAGCTGTCCAAAAAATAAAGACTGAAGTTGAACAACAAGAATTTGAATTTAGTAGTTAAATTTTCCACTCTGCCATATTTTGCAATCATGCTTCATACTTTAAATTACATTTTAATAAAGTTAATTTGAATAAAAGTGAAAATTTTAATTTTTTAACTAATATCAAAGAGTTGTCCAGAAATTAATGTCATGTCTGTTACCATACACATTTTTACAATTTTTAAACCTTGTGCATTGAATTCTAGAATGACAACACTTCTATAGTACTGAAGCACATGGAAACAAGAAATAGCAACAGTCATTTTGAATGTTCAGTTTTCTTTAAAGGAAGCAGAAGTCTTTTATTTGTTTGTATATTTTTATTATGTCATGTCTGTTACCTTAATTACTTGCATAAAATATTTTTTTTAATTAATAATTTCAGCTAGATAATTAAGTTTAGTGGGATTGTACTCTAAATCAAGTAGAATTTTTAATAATTTTGTAGAATTTTTTGCCCCACAATTTTTTTTTCTTAAAATGTCATGTCTGTTACTTGTCATTTCTGTTACCATATTTAGTAACATACATGACAAATCAGACATGAAAAATTTTTCAAGAGAAACTGTACGAAAATTATTAAAATAGTGTAATATAAGTATGTTTGATTAATTATTTTCCAGAATTATACTTGATCCATAGATTTTTTTTCACACACTTCAAATTTTCAAATGACACCCAATTTTGAAAATGACCCTTATGCGTCTTTTTCTGTTGGTCCCTTGGGCCGGTGCATAGGTGAGAGTTCACTGTAATATTTGTTATTTATTTATTTATTTTTAACCTGTCGACTAAAACTGTTAGTGTTTTTACATGAGTTTGTGAAAATGTGTAGCAACTCTTAAACTAGTAAAATTCTCATCTGAATAGTTTCATATGTTTCATTTTAGTTCTAATACATGATGTAATTCAATTAATTTGAAAGTAGATATATCTTTCAAAATGTAACTCGACTCAATACTACTTTGAAAATATTTCGTTTTAGTCATATTTCTTTTTCCGAAACAAAATATTTTTGAGTAAATTGCTATCGTTAAATATACAATTACTCAAGTAAGTTCAAAGTTGTAATATTCTCTGTAGATCACATATTTCAATAAAATCCTTTTTTGTTTATTTTTTAGTTATAGCTTTTAAGTACTAAAAATCATCGACTAGAGTGCGTAGAAATAGCGCGTTCAACTCAAATAAATGAACGAAGTAAAGTAAATCAGGATTTTAAGTGTAAAAAAGTAAAACGTTACGCGAAAAATGTAGAAAACAAGTAAAACGTTAATCCAGATAGTGGAGTCAAAGATACTCTAAAAGGTCTTTGGTGGAGCTCCTGAAGTTTCCGTTTTTTCGTACGTTGTGGGTAACTTTTCAACTATCAAAAAACTCTATGTAGTTATGCATTAATTTTTTTCTAATTGGTTATCATTTAAATCAATGTAGATTCATTATCAATTACACTTTAAACTACACATTATCTAACTGATAAATTTGAAAATAAAATATTGTCTAAAAATAGAATAACCTTTCAACTTATATCTTAAAATTAAAAACGTTATATCTGACTTGTGTTACATTTCAATTTCTTCTTTTCCAAATAAGGCTATCATTAAATTTGCTAGAAACAGGCGTAGTATAGAGTAATTGTTAAAGTATGCAGATGTTTTAAAATGTCACGACACAAAAAATTGAGCCTACAGCACTTTATTCGTTGTTTTGTTTCGTTCGTTTGTTTTTTTTAACAAAGTTTTTTGGAATATAACACTATTTCACTGCAGAAAATCGTTTAAAATTTCAAGGAACTTACTAAACGCAAGAACTACCTTTCATCAAATACTATTTTTTTAAAAACAAAAACACAGGTCAGTTTCATAGTGTTTTTTTATTGTTAATGAATTCAATCACTTAAAAAAATAGTTACACCTAAGAGGGTAAAATAAATAAATTTGAATCATCGATTGATTCATTCTCCACTTCACTGTAAGCACCAGAGTAGTTTCTTTCAGCAAACCCAAAGCTTTTCTTATAAAAATATTTCACATAAATAAAAGCATTTTATTTTATTTTAAGTGCTATGAGAATTTTTCAATACAGTAATAAAATATTATATTCAACAAATTTAGAACTTTTAAAAATATTTTTCAAATGTAAATCTGTCTCATATGTATCATTGTATACTAAACACGTAAATTTGACATTGTAGACGATTTTAGCCTAATTTAAGGCTGATGTGCAAACTAAAGATCGTATGTAAAAGTAATAAAATATTTTTTAGATTAAAAATACACTATATATTTCCAGCTTATGGCAGTTGCATTATAAAAAGTTACATTTTTTTTCTTTTTTCTTTTTAAAAATTTCCATTTTTAACATATTTTTTCCAAATTTGAGCCTCTTGCTCGAACCGAAAACGTTAAATTGGATTTTTTTTTTCTTTTTCCCAATTTGTGGATACTAAACCACAACTTTTGAGAGGTAATGCGATTTCGAAATAAAAAAATCGAAAAATGGTTTATGTCTGAAATCTTCAGTAAGAGGGTATTTTCATTATTACGCCTAAAATACATTAAGGGGGAAATACATTAAAAATTAAGGGGTTTTAGCATTGTTGAGTTATAGTTAAGTATTTGTCTCTAAAATTCCTTTTTACATACACCCGGTTGTTGTTCTCAACTGACTTAAACATTTCCTCACCAGGTAACCAGATGAGCAATGTAATACTGAAAAAAGTTTGAATAAGTATCAACTAAAGGACAATTCTGATATATTTTAAAATAAAAAATATTTTCTCTCGTCCGCACTCCATGGATATATGTCTTAAATTGTGCTAAAATGTTCTTTAAAAAGCGCCAAATTTAAAGGAATTGATCACTAGAGTGGAGTGAAAAAAATCGGATATTGAAATGCCTGGGGTCTCAAAAGTTGTCTTTTTGTATCCAAAGATTCCCTTAAAATCTTAAACTCCTAGGATAATATCTATAGGCTCCAAAATTACCCCAAAAAAGTCCATAAGTGCAAAAAGTCGACCTTATTTAAGGCTCATTTTAAGAAATTAAAAATATATAGCTTTAAAAATGCTTGAGGGTGTGTAAATGTTAACTCTATTTAATATTACTATCTTCTAGAAGTTTCAGTTTAATAGAGTAATTTCTAAAAGCCGCAAAATATGCCAAAACTCGATTTTTGTTTTCCATTTTTTGCACAATTTTGCCAAACAAAAAATAAAGCAAGTGCATACAATGTAAATATTTCAAAAACATGATTTTTAAATTACTTATCAGCTACATAGTTTACTTCTTAGTTAGCTTTTTTTACATCACATATAAGAACTTTTGATATGTATCATTATTGGTATTTTTTATACAATAATTGTACAATCTGTGATGCGATGTTAGATGCTAGCAAGTCACTTTTAACACGTGGACCATAGCTTGGATACCCCTCTTTTCTTTTTTTTTTTGTCGTGTGCCAGCCAGGTTGGCAATTTGGGGTGCGCTGCTTCACTTTTCCAACTGTACCGTTATTTGGTGTGAAGTCCGACTTCCACAGTACACGCATGCCGTAGGTACCCGTTTATAGGGTAGGAAACCTTTCACACAACACATTCACACAAAGAAAGGACAAGGACAGGAGAGAGAAAGCACATCCATGCCCAAGCCGGGACTCGAACCCGGGACCACACCATCTGTGGCAGACTGCTCTGATCACTGGACAAGGTGGCCGGCGAGACCCCTCATGTAGTACATAAAGGTAGATAACTATTGATACCCGTCTTTTTTTGTTATACGTTTCAAAGAATCAGAGTGAAAATATGCACTATTCTGTAAGTACATCATGACGTTTACACTAGTACCTGGTGTCTCATAGTTTCATAAAAATACTTATTTTGTCTAGAAGGTGTCCAAATCTATAGAATGATCACATTTTCCAAATACTTGCCAAATAACTTGAGAAAGAAGGTGGACAACGGAATTAATTTTTGGTCGTTTAGAGAACTTATGATTGTTAGGTAGTAAACGAAAACACACATTTGAATTATAGCATACCGTATAATTACGTCAAAATTTCACTAGATACGTGAACATTCAGTGACAATATTTAACAGTTTAACGTGGCTAAGTTTAACTTAAAGCGGCGACTTGATATAGGACTCATAAACTAGGAAATAAAAACATATAAGCCTCTTCTAACGAAAAACACCTACCTTCAAAATCAACTCTTTCGTATACCAATTATTTCCAAGGTGCGTTTCTGATGATTAGAAATAACCCACGTCATGACCAAAGCAAATATAGGCTTTAACAGCTGTTTGTGGAGAAGAAAGGCGGGAGAGTTTAGGGCTTAATCTTGAAGAAAATAGAGTCCAGATCCAAAATGTCTCAAGTTAAACACTAAATCACAGTAGTTTGAAGTACTCTATGCACTTAATCTCAGGAATGATGATGCTCTTGGCAAAATAAAATTCCTAGTGCAGTTTCGCATCGAATAGAGCCCAGGTGCTTCCACTTAGCGGAGAATCTGGGCATCAAAATTCTCGTCGCAATGGCATTCCGCCGATGGTGGTGCAACATGAAAGAATGGGTGCCGGTCTCAGGGAACGCAGTGGGTCTGAAAATGGCAGGAAGCTAAATGCAGCCCCATTTGAAACAAACAATCAAACGAGCAATTTCAAAAATAATGATGTAACTAATTTCTCAAAAGTGATAGAATGTAATACTATAATTATGTTCCCAAATATTAGTATTTCTTTTTTAGTATTGCAATAGAAGAACGTAACAAAAGTTCTTAAATTTAATGAGATATGTTATCTAAATGCGACATTAAACGTGTAACTTGTAAATAGTTTAGAGTCAGACATAAAGAGATGGACACATAGTTCTGTACCTCAGAACCAGAACGACATAAGTCCAAAAAAGGTGATTTTCACTTCTTTTTTTTTATGCTGCATTGTATGTGAAATCTTATTCCGCATCGATATGTAAGAATGTTATTCTGGAAAACAGATCCCTTCCTAATTATTTAGCAGCATTAAAACAGCATGAGCCCCATCCTTAGCATGCATCCGACAATCGTTTTCGCCTTCTACTTAAAAGTGACGAACATTTACTTGCGTTAGTCTGATTCTGAGGTACAGAATCAAGAAAAAATACAAAATAAAACCGTAGCCAACCTTGTTTCCTTTTCAGTTTTACGAGTTTACAGTTTAGGGAGTTTACAATTTAAAAGCTAGTGACGGTTTAAGAGCATTTTAGAAACGTTGTTCTTTTGTCTTCACGTCGTCGTTACTTCGTCTAACAAACCATTTCAATGGTTGATTGAATCTGCAATGTGTTGTGAAAAAGTTTTTAAAAAAAATGCTTTTTTAGTGTGCACTAGTGCGAAAAACATGGATTAAAAAGTAATAAATCCATATGTCTAAAGTTATCATTTGACACAGTGTCGCAATTGTTTGTTTGGTTTGACAGAGGATGCCAAATTCAGAAAAGGAAGTCGTATTTCACATAATGCATTTCTCCAAATTTCAACATTTCGTAGCTCAAACGCTTTTGAAGATTCCCCCGCCTCTCTCCCTATTGAAAATGCCTCGCAATAACAATTGTTATAAAGATGCTTATTTTTATAATTCACTGCACACATAACTTATTTTAAATTGGGGGGGGGGCATATCATTGTTACTTAACAATGAAAGCATTTAAATTTAATTCATTCTTTTCGGCTTTTATTATTTCCCTATGATTGTATCTCGCACAGACGGTGGAAAAGAAAACTGATTGTTTTCCAAATGTCCACGAGTAAACATCCACTGAAGTAGGCGTCAACGTTCGATTGTTTAACCTCCCTTGGAGGATATAGCACCATAATCGACCGGGTAAAATTCACAGGAGGGTACGTGAACGAAATTCCGTTTTATTTCACGCACTAGTTTGTGCATCACATTGATTACAAAAACCCGATCACATGCACAGACATACACAGACGGACCGACAAATTTTCCTAAAATGTTAAAATAGACGCAGTACAGCTCAAAACGTGCGAATCGTTGCAATTCGAAATAAAAAAAAAATCCCGAACACAATGCAATTTTCTATATAGGGTCAAGCGGGGTAATTGTGAAAATGGGATAGTTCAGAACAAACGACATTAGCGCTTCCGTAAGCAATGAAGGACCCCCCCCCCCCTCCCAAAAAACAGTAGCAACTGGAAATTCACATCTTCATTATTAGGTCAGAGATGTTTTTTCACTGATGTGACAGCAGTGAACCCGCCATTTCCTTAGTTATCCTAACCCTTCTCACAAAAGTTGTGAAACAGTTTGTCAGTCTTCCTGTTCGGACTGATAAAATTGTGCTAAGTTATTATTTTCATTATATTTGCTTTCAGTTATTAAGCCTTTAACAGGAATCAACTGGAGTTTCGCTGTCTTTTATTTTTAGCACCCTGTAGGAAGGTGTTCATAATTACCCAGGATTTTTCTTGGTAGGGGTAATTATGAACATTTTTTTCAGAGTAGGTTTTTCCACTTTAGGTCCAATTTTTTGATCCAAATAGTTACTTTGATCATTTAACTGAGCCATTGACGTTTTGCAATGATTTGTGCGAAGTTGTCTGTAGTCTTTAACGTCCAAATGCTTCGCACTTATGTGAAGAAGACGCCACCACCTCAGTACATCAATAAAGACTTATAAAGGGCTGTGAAGAATATTATAAATTGTGAACATGAAATACAGAGAGGCAGTGGACACCTAACCCATCCCTCTGAGTGTTTTGTACAAGAGAATTAAAGGGGCAAAGTCAAAATTGGTAGGATGGGAGCAGGTCGCCCAACAGACATCCCAACTGATGTGGAACTAATTCCAGCAAGATGTCTAATTGCTAGGACTCCTATGAGGTTTTCTTGCGACAAGGAAAAGTTGAAAAGCCTTATTCAAGATTTTTCTTCGGTTAATGGGTTGCACGTCCGATTTAAAGATGGAAAGCCAGGTGATGACTGGCACATTAGTTTCATGAAGAGGTATTCGAACATTTCTCTAAAAAAACCAGAACTCCTACAAAAATCTAGAAAGAAAGCCACAGATATCCCTTCGTGGTATATCATTTTTATGATTAAGTTCAAGGAATTCAGTGAAAAGCCAGGGTAAGCCAGGGGGTAAAGCATGTTCATATTTACCCCACGTACTATGGGGTAATTAAGAACAAGGATTTTTAAAAAACTTCCATCATCCAAAAAAAAAAAAAAAAAAACGGTCGCGCAGTGTAGCAGAGGAGTTAATAGTTGTTTCTGATTGTCCAGATTTTTAATAAGACATGGTGCTCCAGAGAGCAATAGGCGTGTGAAAGTGTAAAAATTTGTTCATAATTACCCCTACTGACCCTACAAGATATAAGGGAAAGTAAAACAGATGTGTACACATAAGTAATTTAAATACAGACAACTTGTGATTCTGTTTGGGGGACAGTTACTTCAACGATGAGGTTACATAACTAATATTTACCAAAAGATTATGTTATTCAACTTCATTTGATTCAGTAGCATTCTTTTCATCTTTCCTCTTTCATTTTCCATTCATTACTTTTTTTCCTTTTGAACTTCAGAAGAAACACAATTCGTTTTAAGTTGGGTGCTAGAATAAATGAATTAGCAATTTTGTTAAGACATTAAATAACGGCAACTGAATTGCCGTAATGTGTAAATTTTAAAGCCCCATCACGACAAATGGACTTAATGGTTGCAATAACTCACAAGTACTCACTAAGCATATGAAACCCTAAATAAAAAGTTTATTATGGTCGCCAAGGTTCTTTTTAAGCGTTGTCATTATCGCAAATGCACAAATAAAAGAAAATTAACGACCTAAAATATGCATTTTTAAGCTTTATGCATCTGACATAAGGCTTTTTCCTGTGACTTAAAAAGACATAAACTAAAAGCAATTTCATTTTTAAAAAAAGCAAAAAAAAAAAAAAAACTCAAAGAGAATGTTCATCTTTGAACAATATACTGTGATCTATTAAATGTAAAAACACAGTACATTTTCCTTGTCAGTTATATAATCAAATTTAAGAAAAATAAAAGGTAAGTTTTTGATATGTTATACCAGTAAAATCCCCTTGGGGTTCCATTTCAGAAGCAAATACTTTTTCTGAGTTTTCAAGAAAATTTTGTGTAAGAAAGATATTATGTTAGAAATAAAAACGGAATAGTCTTTAAAATGACAGTATTATTTTATAATACTTCTTGGAAATTTTAAACATGTTTTAAAATTTATTGCTCTTTAGAGCATCTTTAATATTTATTTTTTGTAACTTTTAAAGCAATGTTTAAACGGTTTAGTCGTACCGTTTTGTAACTGTATATGAAGCATATATACCGAGCAAAAACTTTTCCCATGTGCACTTAAAAGGAAAAATTTTTATTTACAGAAATTTTGTATCCTGTCACTTCAAACGCAATGTTTTTGGATTTTATCGAAACACATTCTCTTATACGGTGGTCATTTTCTTAAATTTCCTATCGCAATCTATTGCTGAATCAAAATACGTTATTAGTCTTTAGTTTAACTTCTCTTGAACCTATATTTTTTTTTCGCAGAAAGTTTAGGTATTAAAAATTTACAGTGGTGGTAAAACAGTTTGGAGCTAAATAAACAGCTGATATTTCATGTTCAAAATAAGTCAAAAACCATATTTACGAAAATATATGCAATAAGGGCTGTTCCTTATCATCTTAAATGTCTTTGTTGCTAATGCATTTACGGCGTAATATCTATAAATCTGTTTTCAATTCCTCATAGTTGAATGTTTTTATGAGAGAGATAATCATCATATTGGCTCATAGTATCATGTAGTATGAAAAACTGAAGGTTCAAGTGAAAATTAAAGAGTATTTTAAGTAAAAGTAAGAAAATGACATAATTAAAAGAAAGCTTTGGGGCAAGTATAGATTGTCAACTGGGATGATTGTTCTCTATTACTGCATATAACTCAGACTATTTGAAATATGATTTTTTATTCCTTTTTATGAAATGGAATGTATCCTCCAATCTCTCAAGGGAACTGTGATTCGCAACTCAAAAAATGAAATATTCAATTGAAACGCAGTTATTAAGTAATGAACTTCAATGGTCATAATGTTTTTTGGCAACCATTCCGCCGTTGTTTAGCCATTTGTGGAAGGGGTGTTTGGATACCCTCTGTCTGATATTCTCTGTTTGGATACAAGGTCATTGAATCTGACCTTGTTATTCTGCAGGGAGGCCAAATATGATTTGTCATTGCCGGTGTTTTCCTTAATATTGTGAAAGAATTACAACTAAGATCCCTGACAGAACGAAAGTCAATTAGCGTGAGATTTAGGTTTTGGGATTGGTAGGCCAAAATTCAGACCACCACACGTCTCATCGAACCCTAGAATTGGGGCTGTATGGAAACTTAATAAACATCTATTTGAGTTTGGCAAGCATAAGTGTTCCTCGCTTTGAGAAATTGGATGACTGTTTCTCGCATGAGGCGGCAATTTCAATTGTTTTATGCATTTTAAATTCTCACTAAAGACGCTTGGCTTAAGTTAGCCATCTGAAAGTGTCTCTCCTCCCTTGTTCACGAGTCTGCTAAAAGATTGTGCGTACTTGAAGCAAAGCTGTTACTCGGCAAAAATCGTAAAAGAAATTTCGTTTATTGAGAATTTAGTATTACTCGCTATAGCTGGTATTATTTTTATAAAATACCGAAGTGAAGCTGTCAAATATATCAGTGACAAATGTAACCAATTTTTTGGGAGAGAGTTATCCCTTTTATCTTAACGCTTGATAAATTATATGAAAAACGCTTGATATAATATATTATGTCAGGAAGATAGTAATTGAAAGAAGATTAATTATTCTTCATACTCTATTTTTTCTTTTTTGCTTTCTTTTTTTTCCCGACAAACTTTAGTTCACATACAGAATCAAACAAACTTGTCAATAAATAGAAATGCACTCAACCATTTAAGTGTTCATTATTATTTTTTTAACACTAAGGAACAAGTAACAATCTTCAAGAGATATAGGACATGCGGATAGCATAGAAATCAAAATAATACGGAAATAAAAGAAACTGGGATATTTCTATGTCGAAAAATTCGCTCTTGCAGAATCTCATCCATCTTCTTCTCGCCTACTTGAGTCAATCTTCTGACAATATTTTTCCTTCCTAGAAGAGCAATTTCGGGTCTTTGGGATGCTATCCTTGGAGAAAATGAATTTGAAATGATCTTATTGTAGCCTTTGTACCAAAAAAAACAGTACTTTTGTTGTTATGAGATGCTCTTTATCCTCCATTACATTCTCAAAGAAGTATTCACCACTCTTCTTAGCCATTTTTGTGCAAACACAGATGCATCAAGTGTTGTCTAAAAATAAAAGTAGCGTTAACCTGGTATTAGGTAGTTAAGAATGGCGATTAAAAAACAGGAAAATTTGCACATCGGAATTCAAACATATTCATTTAAACTGGCAAAAAATGAATGTAATATCCGCAGAAAAATACAAAAAATATTTGCTAATACTCTTTGTAAAATACCATGGAGTCCGTTTAGTATAATAGCTAATTTTCCATACAAAAATATTCCAATAAGCGGGATATTCTATTATCCGAAATCAAAACAACACTCATCAGCGGTTCGGTACTTTGAAACGTAATTACAATAACCTGGATATTATTTCACTAATATTTCAATAAGCAGGCTCGACTGTATTTAAGGTAGGCTACTAAACTATTTTGTAGTAACTTGATTTAGTTTATTATAAATTTAATACTTCATATTATGTTTTATAATGGTTCCTTATAATATAATGATATGTATATATTACAAATAAAAGCTAAAGTTTTAAATTCCAGGAAAAAAGTTCTAATACAGCCGAACCTCGTTAATTGGATCACGCGTAAAATGTATGACTACAAAGACGATCTACATTTCCGATCCCGGTCCTACAAGCGTGAAGCTAGAAATGTTTTAGGGGAAAAGCGATGGATTTTATTATGAGTCATTTACTACACATCTTGGTTGATAAATGTTGACCTCAGACCTTTTGGACTTCAATTGCGAATTGTATCCCTAAGTGGGCCCTAAACCTCTTTTCTGCTAGCATCAAAGTCAAAGATAGTCTAAAAATGCCTTTTATGAACTTCAATACTGAAAAATTAGCAGTGTTGAATCTCCCAAGAGAGGACGATGGCCCCATCGCCATTCCTTGTATGTATAAGTACACAGTCCAGTCACATTAATGTGACCACCTGTCAAAAACCTGAAAAATAACCTTTCGCAGAGCGGACTGCTGCGAAACGTGCAGGAAGAGATTTATTTAGGGCCCTGAAGGTGTTCACTGGTAGTTTGAGTCATGCCAACTCCAATGCTGTGGCCAGCTGGGCTAGATTACGCGGATGAGGATCCATGGAGCGAATAATTCGATCGAGATGGTCCTACATATTCTCGATTTTGTTTGAATCAGGAGAGTTTGCTGACCAGGGAAGAAAGGTAAACTTATTCTGGTGCTCTTCGAACCACGCACGTACACTGGCAGCTGTATGGCACTTCGCATTGTCCTGCTGGAAAATGCCATCATCCTGAGGAAAAACAATGCACATATAGGGGTGGACATGGTCCGCAAAGACAGATGCGTACTTGTATTAATTCTTCGTGCCTTCCACAATGATGAGTGAGCCTAGAGATTGCCAGGAAAAAAATCCCCAACCCATAATGCTCCCGTCTCCATCTTGGACCGTTCCTGCAATGGTTGAGACTGTTTGGTTTCAGAGGTTTCACGTCTTATACGCCAGCGTCCAGCTGCCCGATGGAGCATAAAACGTGATTCATCAGTAAATGCTACCTGTTGTCACTCAATAAACGTTCAGCTGCGGTACTGGCGTGCAAATTCCAGGGTTCGTCGTCGATGGACAGTAGTCAGCATAACTGCATGAAGCAGTCTTGTGCTTCGTGAGCCCAAATGTAGCAACGTCCGCTAAATAGTAGTTTGGGAGATGATGTTGGTAGCCCCTTGGTTCATCTAAGGGGTCAGTTGTCCAAAGGTAGCCCGTCTATCACGAACACATCTCCGCAGCCGTCGCTCGCCTCTGTCATCTATGGCTCCTGGTGCACCACATTTTCCACGTCGCTGATTTTTGACAGTCCCATTTTGCCATGCGCGGTACAGTTTTACCACGATGGCAAGCGAACAGCTCAAAAACTCAGCCATTTCGGAAATGCTTCCACCCTTGGCCAGAAAGCTAATGATTATGCTCTTTTGGACGTCGGATAAATCGCCCCGTTTTTGCATTACGCCAATGATAGAAATGGTTTCCAAAGACCTCACACACCTTTTATACACCCTCAACTGCATTGTGCTAGCAAGTGCCTTTTGTGATTGGTAATTTGATGTCGACGTCGAAAGTACGTGGTGGTCACATTAATGTGATTGGACTGTGTAGTACACTGTTAAAAAAATTTCCTGAAAATAACGAAAAAATATACGGCAGCTGAGTTGCCGGAGTGTTTCCGTTTCGTTAATTATATTTCCGTGATTTTACGGAAAAATGACGAACGGAGCGTTCGTCATTTTTCCGTTAGGCATTTTTTCGTTTCGTAATTCTCCGTTCTTCATTTTTTCGGTTCTTATTATCCCCGCTTATACGTTATAGGCTTATACCTATACGCTTTGACTTATATGTATACATGCAAGATGGAAAATTATTTAAATTTTGCAAATTAACAAGCGCTTTTATAGCAGCTTAATATCAATAGCAATGTTTATATTGTTTCGTAAATCTTCAAATGTTTCTCTAAAGTTTCTTAAAATTTCAATTTGTTCATTTGTTGTTTTTTCCAATCTACACATTTTGCGCCACTTAAAGTACTAATTTATTAAACTTTCATATATAATTTGCTATTAATATTAAGCTGCTATAAAAGCGCTTGTTTATTTTGCAAAATTTCAATAATTTTCCATCTTGCATATATAAGTATAAGCGTATAGGTATAAGCCTATAACGTAAAAATGTGGGTGATTAAAATATGGGAAAATGAGAAACAGAAAAATAGAGCAATTAAAAAAGGAGCGTAAACTAGCTCACCGGAAAATTATATATATATATAAGACAAAATGATGAGCAAAAATGTAAACTTAAAACTCTTACGAATTTTGTTTTTTAGAAAAAGTTTGAAAATATCCGCTCATATACTTCAAACTTTTAAACATCTTGCCTTTAAAAAAAATACTAAAGCAATACAAGAATTGGCTTTTTTTTTTTTTCATTAAAAATTTTAGTTCATTAAAATAACATGATTTTTTTGAAAAGATTACATCAATCTCGCATAAAATACTCAAATGTTTCGAAGATGGAATGATCAATGCATAGTAACACGAAACTTATAAGTCAAACACGAAACTTATAAGCGGACCACTTACGTAGAATTTTTATCGCTAGCTACTGGTAATATTTTGAAACATTTATTTGTTGAAGAGCCATCTACTTATATTAAAAACTGAGTATCTATGTCTGCTTTTTTTCTTTGAGCGACCTGAACTTACTGAAACTTTCCTCACCATCTTGAAGGCGTGAAGCATCTCAATAATTCGAATGATTTTTTTATATAGGAAAAAAGTAAAGGCGTGAAGCGCCTGTAAGCGAGCCGCCTTGGCGGGGAGTAGTTTCTTTAAATTTTTTTCTCACTACTTTCAGGGCACGAAGTGCCCGTGCAACGCCGGGCCACGTGCGTGGTATGTCTTGAAATCGAATGAACATTAAATTATATCAAATAATATAATTTCAGAATGAGGTAAAAGTTAGAGAGGGGGGACGTTATGCATCAGGAAGCTAATCTAGCTGCCCTGGCAGCTAGTAGACCTAGAAACTTCGTGGAACCGTCTGAAAAAATATGATTCAATGAAATACAAAGGCAACCTTTACGGCATTTTCCCCAAAGGTGTGGGGGAGATGCCGAAATGGAATGGTTTTTGTGATAAAAAAAATTTTCATTGCGAAACCTATTTTTTCTTACCGATCACAAAAGTTGATATTTTGTGGATAAATTGGATTTAAAAAAATAAAACCAATGTCCTTTCGTATCTAGAATTAAGTTCGGCATCTTCCCCCAATCTATGGACTGTCAAAAGTAGCAAAGCTGTCAGTAAAGTGCCAACATCACCTAAATTTTAAATTAGCTATAATTCTTAAAATATAAGATTAATGATATCGCAATCAATTTAAGGATCTCCACCCTTTCTTATGGGAAGATAAGCCTAAGGATTTACATACTAAATGAGGGATGTAACGAAAGCGGATAAAGAGAAGCGCTATGTGCGCAAGGATTCTTTGAACACAACATGAAGTAGTAAGTAAGACAAATGAGTCATATTCTTAGCCGCTCTCAAACAATCCTGTTTTATACACATTTTTATACTTTTATTTCCATTAAAGTAAAAAAATATGATTTCAGACATTGCTTTTCCTCAATTTTGTGGATAATGAAATTTTATTGATATTTTAAATGACTGTGTCCACTTAGAATCGCTATGCCGTAATTTTCCGATTGTTTTCCGTCGGATTATCATAGATTCGGATTAATCACAGATCTTTTACACCTTTGTTTAATTTCTTTCTTTTACACTGATGATTCACAGGATCCAGAAAAATAATAGTTCGGTTAAGTTGTTTTTGTTTTTTAAAAATATTTTTCACATTCAATGTTATCATTTTTAGCTAAAATTTAAATGTATGGTGTTATTGACTTTTTTTTAAACTACTGCATGCATTAGTATCGTTGCTTACCTATTTTTCGGAATATTCATAGTTACCGTGCCACCCTGATCCGCCAATAATCTAGAGTTTTCTGCAATAGGTTTTAAAAACGCAACTAAAACTGGATTTGTTACTTAAGAGCGATTGATTCCGCTAAAAAATCTAACACTTGTAAGGCTAAATTAACCAGTGAGTTAGCATACTTATGTTTCAGTCGTAATAGAAATCATTTTTTCAGTGTAAGCAAATAGCGTTATCCAAGATAATATTCATCCAAGTTGTTATACCCCATGATACGTTCAAATTGTTTAAGAAAACCCATGTAAAAAACTAGTTCTTTTTTAGGTCTTAAAAACTTGCGCGAAACGTTACAAAAGTGGTAAATGTAATCCTAGTATACATATCTCCTAAAGTTGAATATTTAAGTAAAAAAATTATAAGAAATATTCCCTAAAACAATTCCTCTCGTGTCCATTAAAATTGTTAATGTAAACAATTCTCGCTTTTTTTAATGCATTTTTTTTATCACCTGCCAACAAATGTGTTCGCCCCTGTTAATGATTCCTTGAACGACTTGCATTCTTTTTTGTGTCTTAAATAATCATTTGTCAAAGTCAGCTTTCTCATAAAGATCAAACTTTTGGCAAGAACTGAAACTTATGTGCAGCGACGAGGGCTGAATAAGTCCAATTACTCTCCACATTAATACAATTTATGCTTTTGCGTTTAAACTTGGACGTAGTAATTTGATGCAAATCTCATTCTTCAAAACGATTTTTGGGAATGTCTCTACATTTATGAGCAATAACGAAGCATTATTTTCTTTCTTCCCTCCTTTTTGGAAGTTTTTTTTTTTTTTTTTTTTTGCATTTTTATTTCCTGCTTTATAATCAATGTCAATTTTAGTAGCATCTTTATCGGTTTCTCAAAAGATTTCATGCATCAAATATTTGTTCAGTTAGGGGTAGGTAAATTTGATACATAACTTACAATAACTCTGCTACTTTTTGTTCCTTATTCCAATTTCACGCATTAAAAAGTCTTTCGAAGATACAGAATTCTATAGTTGGGGAAAACTTAACTTGGCTGCATTGGCAAGTCTACGCAGATCCGAATTGCAACATAACAATGCTGACAGGATATGTTTTGCCCCAAATACAGTGTGAAAAATTAGGCTGAATAACGTTTTATTTTTAGAGTGAGAGTTAATTTAGCAATGTTATAATTGATGTGATTAGTTTCACTCAATAGTTAGCATTAATGTAATTTTGCAGTAAATATTTCTTGTATTGTCTGATATGCAATAGAGAAGTCCAACCATTCGAGGAAATGGCTCCCCTGTCTCGATAGTGGTTAATATAACACTGTTGCACGACAGCAACAACAGCATTTGTCTTGTTAACCATATATGTTTCTTAAAAACAAATTTTTAAATATGTGGTTGTAAATTTGTTTTTGTCCTTTTCGATTTGTAACATTAATAAAAGAAACCGGCTATACGGAATAGACGTATGACACCGAAAAGGCCAAAGGACCGTAGGTTGAGCTTTACTGTTATACCTGCTTATTCCCATACGATAAGTGGGGCGATGAAATAAGTAAAAAAGAAAAATAAATAAACAAATACATTGCCACGTATTGCTCAGAATTAAATTGAAAATATAAAATAATAACAAATTGAAAATCCAAAATAGCATTTTAATACTGCAAATTGGTTTAGTAGTTATATTCCCTTCTTTTTAGAACAAATTTACTACATTTTCAGAAAGAAAAACCTAAAACATAAAAATAAATCATGCGTTACAAATTGTTAACAATTAAAAGTAATTATTTGTTTTATTTTGTTTTTATTAATTTATGTATATATATATATATATTTATTTATTTATTTATTTATTTTGGTTGCTCTGTAACAAAATAGCAGAAAAAAAAAAAACACTGCAAACACACATTTTTCTTCCTAAAAATGCCGCTTTTTCTAAAAGTTCATTAATCATGTCTGCCAACGTAATTAAGAATAAGAAGAAGAATTTGCATTGACAAATGAGTTTGCCTTATTTTATGTGTGCGCACATACTTAATTTTTCTCCTTGGGGTGTAAGGTATTGTCTTAATTACAGGTACTCCTTCAGCAAAACTTCTACTATTTTTTGGTACTTTGGAAATTTTTGAACACGTTGAACTCTATGAGAGTTAGTGTAAGGAAACTATAAAAATCATTTAATGTCTTGTACTTAAGAAGGGACAGTTTTTTTTTACAATTGAAGGGGCGTGGATAAAGGTGATATGTGACATTTGAATTTAGCCGATTTACACAAATTTAAATTAGTGTGTGTTCAATTGTGTTAACCCACAAACACATTTGAAGGGGCAAGTGAATAAAGGTGATATGTGACATTTTTTTAAATTTCTAGTAGGGATGCACCGATTAATCGGCAGTACCGATTAATCGGCCATAATCGGCCACTTTGCCGATTATTAATAATCGGCAAAATCGGGCTGATTAATCGGCCGAAAAAATATTTTTCAAATATTATTCTTTAAGGTATACCTTCACTAAGAAACTACGATGAATCATTTTATTAACTGTAATAATAATCCTCACAGACGATATAAAGCTTTTTTTGAATTAATTCTCCTACTTTTGAATAAATATACAAAGACACTGTTGCAACATTTTTCATGTGAAGATAGTTTTCTCCTTAGCAGTGCTTTTAGATAGCCTCTAACTTTCAAAGAATAAAAGTATTGAATTAAATTGCTACTAATTATTATAAAATATGAATTAAAAATACTCCTAAATTGGAGTGCTCACCATAGACTCCCCCTCCCCCTTTTCTTTATGTCCCAATTTTCATGTCCAACTAACATAACTAACAATGTGTTAGCAATATTATTGACAATAATATTCAAATTGGTTTAAAGAAATTTGATAAATTGTTGAAATTAGTTTGTGAAAACTAGGAAAATTGAAAAAAAATCTTCTCTCAGAAATAAATTACTTACTATTTCTAAACTTGGAATTGCATAAGAGAGAAAAAACACTGATGGTAAAATTGGTGGTCGAAAAACAATCATTCTTATCATTAATCGGCTCAGCCGATTAATCGGCCGATTATCAACAACCGATTAATCGGTAATCGGTAATCGGCCAATTTGCTTATCGGTGCATCCCTAATTTCTAGAAAAGATTTTCAAAAAAAATTATTACCTTCACACCTTCATCCATGGTAAAAAGTAATTTTCACATATCACCTTTATCCACTTGCCCTTTCAATTATGATGCATTCTAGTGGCAAGCAGAAAGTAGTTATCATTTTTCTTTTTTTCTGTGAGTAGTGCTCTTTATGGTCACGGTGGCCTAGAGGGTTCGAGTCCCGCCCTGCCCATGGTTGTTATTTCAATTTTATTTTTTGGCGATTGACTCATTTTTCGTACTGCGCAAAATGTCGACTTTAATCTAATCTGGAATTTTATCGACACGCGTTACACGGTGGTTTTTGAGCGGGAAAAAAGTACCGATCCGCTCAAATATTAAATAAAGGACTTCAAAATGGCTCTATCTAGCCAAATACTTATCAGATCTTCTCGATCTGGATCTCATTCGAAAGAACGCAAAAAATACTTGTTAGAAATACCTGTTTCTCCCTGTATAGTATCTCCTGTTTCTCTCTATAGAAATATGGGCATTTGAAAATTTGGAAATATCCATTTTAAATTGGATTTATAGAAATCGTCCGCACGAGCGTGAAAGAAATTACATGGGTGAAATAAATCATTAATGAGAAAAAGTTGTTGCCATTTTGTTCTTGAACATAAATAAAATTCCTGCTTTTGCTTTTCCTGTAGCGGGGATTTAAAACTTTTTTGGCGATTGATTCATTTTTCGTACTGCGCAAAATTTTCGACTTTAATCTAATCGGGACTTTTATAGACACGCGTTACTTGACATAAATTTTATTCTCAAGGTATACCGGGCAGAGCCGGGCCACGCATCTATAATACTCAAAAGTGATAAAAAAATTCAAAAGTGATAATTAAAATGCTTCCTTGCTGTGAAAAACTTCCACCTCTATTTTCCCAAGAACTGCGTTAAAAATAAAATAATTTTAAGACGTCTAGCTCATTAATACAACTTTCCATAGGCTCTGCTGAACAACGTGAGGACTATCCAGCTGCCAATAAACGTTGCGTTTTTCACTGCGCATCGCACTTTTGCTCGTGAAAATGGTGTTTTTAAAATCATTTAAGATAAATTCCACGTCAAATCAATAAAAAAAAACTTTTTGACTCACCATTTTTAATTTTCACGGAGCTTGGTGGGAAGAAAATGTATGAAAAAATAAGTAATCTTGCCAATCTTTCGATTTCTACGTTAAAAATTGTACGAAAACAGATCTGTTGCGAAAAAAACCGTAAAGTTTTTTCAAGCAAATGACTTGAAATTACATTAGAGAATAAAAATTTAAAATATCATTCTAAAGCTAAAAAGTAGAATTTTCCGTTGATATATTACGTGATTTTTTTTCGACAGGTTTAAGCTTCTAAGTGCCCTAAAACAATTTAAAAATTACTAATTTTACCAGTAAAAATGTGATGCACAGTAAAAAATACGCAACATTTACCGGCAGTCAGATATAACACACGCTTTTCGAAAGAACATAGAACGATTAAAGCGTTTTAAAATTACTTCTCGAAAACATTGCTAGCTCTTGGTTATATTGTGTGTTTTATGACAGATCATAATTTCTTATTGTCCCTAATAACAGTTTCAAAAAGCCATTGCCAATATGTTCGCTACTTAATCTGGTATTGGATGCATAAGAGTGGTAGCGTATTGGGAATAAACTTTAGTGCTTTGTCGAGTATTTAGTTGATTTGAAAGCCCACTTTTTTTTAAAGGTTTTGATAGATGAAATCGCAATCATCATTGTCTTTGCATTGTGACTGCAGAGGTACATAGAAAGGGTTAATAATATAACACAGAAAATCTTAAGGTTATATGTAGAAGGTCAAAAAGTAGGAGGGGGGACAGTTCATAATTCAAAAAAGGAAAACTAAAGAACTTGTAAAAGCTTTAAAGTGCACGAAATGTGTCACACAATAGATCCTTAACGACTATCTAAGAGTTATTTGCTTTGGCTTAAAATCATCGATGTATGCTATCTTTGCACGTCAGCTATATTTTTTATAAATTAACAAAATTTAACTTTTCCTTTTCTGTATCTCTAAAGTTATTACTACCTGGACAAAAAATTAAATGAAATTTAATGCCTTAAGGAATACAGTTATTTTTTATAAAGAAAGTTTTAATACATGCTTTTTCCAAGTTTACTACTTAGATCATTGGCGCTTCTAATTTATTCCTCAGCGCAAATAACTACATTATTGTAAGCTTCTTAAAATTAAAAAAAAAAAAAAAAAGAAAAGAAAAAAAAGGAAAATGTCATATACACTGGCGGAAAAAAAAATCCCAACACCAAGTAAGACTTGTGTTAGATAAACGAAATTTGGTAGGCGTGTTTATACAACTGAAAGATGACATCGATTGAAATTTCGAGTTCCGCGCATTAGTGTGGCGCAGCTGGCGTCACTCAGAACATGCAAATAAGGCTTGTTTTAAAAGCGTGTTGTGAAGCTCGTGTGTATTATTTTTCCATGAAATTGGACGAATTGCGTTCATCTTAGATAGGAATGCCTTTAAGAAGACGAAGAAAGCCATTATCAACAGCTCACCGAGTTTAAACGAGGTCGTACATTTTGGCTACGAGAAGGTGGATTTTCATTTCGCGATGTTGCAGAAAGATGTGGGTGGGAATGTTTCCACCATGCATGATTATTGGAAGTTATGGGCAAGGGATGGTACTACCTCAAGAAGATCGAGTTCCGAGCTGCCACGTGGCACGACTGAGAAGGAAGATCGCCGAATCTTGCGTACGGCTGTGGCGCATCGTACTGCATCTGCGGTTGAAATTCGAGCGGCAGTTGGTACTGTCGTGACCCAAGGAACGGTAAGTAACTGTTTACTTCAAGAACAGCTCCGAGCCAGGCAACCTGCAGCCGGTACTCCATTGACTGCAAAACATTGCATTTTCCGACGGCAGTGATGCCACGACAGAGCTCACTGGAGGTCGGAGTGGAGATCTGTTGTAATTTTTGATGAAAACAGATTCTGCCATAGTGCCAGTGGTGGCTGTATATTGGTCAGAAGGAGGCCAGGGGACCGCCTGCATCCAAGCGGTCTACGGCCTAGACACACGAGACCCACACCTGGAGTTATGGCCTCTGGAGCAAATTTCTACGACAGCAGGGGCATTCTTGTGGTTATCCTAAACTCACTGACTGAAAATTTGTCGTCAGTCTGGTAATTTAACCAGTAGTACAGCCCTTCAGAAGTAGCATTCAAGGGGGCGTTTTCCAACAGGATAACGCTCGCCCTCACATCGCTGCTGTAACGCTATGTACTCTACAGAGTGCTGACATGTTACCATGACCTGAAAAATCACCAGGTATGTCTCCAATTGATAACGTATGGGATATCATTGGACGGCACCTCGAGCATCATCCACAGTCAGCAATGACGGTCCTTGTATTGACACAACAAGTGCAACAAGAATGGAACTCCATGCTACAAAGTGACATTCGGCACCTGTATGACATAATGCATGCACGCTTGCAGGCTTGCCTTCAAAATTCTGGAGGTTACACCCTCTACTAAATTAACATAATTTCACATTTGCACTGCATTTTCTTGAGTTTAAATTAGCCAGTGATCTTGTACATTTAATCAATTAAACATGTTAACTAGACAATTGCATTACCAGAATTTCATTACTCTACAGAAATTTTTTCTTGGTATTGGGATTTTTTTTTCCGCCAGTGTATTTTCCCATGCAAAGTAGAAAATTATTTTCTCAGTTTAACATTGTAGGAATATTGACAGATATTATTTTTTATTCAAAATGAACTTTTCTTCGTGACAATAACAAGTAATTTATTACTTTAGCTGCTTTTCACTCGGGAGAGATTTTGACAAAAATACGCTGTTTTCTTCGTAGCTTTAATGATCTTGTTTTAAGAGCCATTCAATAAAAATAAAATTTTGTGTAAATAATGAGCAAACAACAAAGGAAGAAAGTCATTCATTAGCGAGAAGGGGGAGAAATAACGGGTCTATCGGCTTTTCCTTTGAGAAATTATTTTGATGATTGTTTTCCAACAGTATCGATTTTCTTCTGTTGACTAGGGAAAATGCATTTTTTCCAAAGTACCCTAAAAGAAAAAAAAAAGAAAAGAAACGCTAATAATAATCATAATAATAATAATAATAATAATAATAATAATAATAATAACAACAGAAACCCAACCAATACCAAAACAGTCTGTCGAAAACTTCTTCAACCTATTGGAATATTTCAATAAGAGTGTCTGACTAAGGTTTTGTTCGTCTGGTTAATCTGGCCGTAGAATAAGAATGTTCCGTTAGAAAGGGTGAATAATATATGCTGATATTATTTACCTTTTAA
>JAXGGA010006299.1:0-70901 GCA_038373865.1 Uloborus plumipes
TGGAACTTTAAGAAAAACGATGCCATACTTAAAATGCAAAATTTTTAATTAATTACTTACTTAATTTTTAACATATATTTATCATTCGGTTATGTATTAAGATTTTGAAAGTAAAAACCCCCATCAACTACGAAGAAAATCGGTAACAAACTTTCTCCAACAATTCTGGCACACATAAACTGTGCTACGACATCTTCTCAATTCCATGTTTAGAACCGGAAAATGTCTTTTGTCGTTTGGCATCGCTTGCTCCGAATTTTTGGCTGTTCCCCAATTCTCCTACGCAACAGGTGAATGCAGGCTATGTTTCGGTTTGAACTTACTGTCTGAGTTTATCTCACTTGGAACCCTTTTAGACTTTTTTAATGTTTTACATTTGGTTCGAAGTATAAATTGAATTTAATTAGTAAATTTTGCTGCATCTCTTGAAATTGAAGAATGGTTTTAAAGGTTTGAAATTTTATATTTTTACAGCGTTGGGGCAAAAATCCTCACTGCTTTTTTATAATTATTATTAAGATTTTTCTTTTTTTTTTGGGGGGGGGGGGACAAATCTTTGAATCTCTTTGAATCTTTTTGAAAAAAGCCTTTAGGAATATTAGCTACTATATTTGTGCGAGGGATGTATATTAAATTTGTATCCAAGATTGAGTCATTAAATTTTGGAATTTTGTCTGAACAATTGTTGACTTTGTTAAAATACCATCTCGCAATTACTTTTTTAGTAAATAAAATTTTCAGTAAAAATAATTGATTCATGCCGATTAATTTTTGTTTATATTAAATAAATTGTTGCAATAACTTGTACAATTATAATAAAAGAAAATACGCCAAGAAACATCAGAAAAAAACTAAATTTGAATGAAAGTGAGCAAAATTGTTGTCTAATTTAATGTAGAACGATTGAAATAATTTCATTTGTTTTTGTAAGCAAATTGGTAAAAGATGAAAAAAATTAAAAAAATAAAATAGTAAAAAAAATATTAAAAAAAAAGAAGACGAATCATAAGTAAAGAAATAAATAAGTAAAATGAGGAAAAATAAAGAATTATACATAAATTAATGTGTTAAAATTAATGAAAAATAAAGTAAAAATCTCAAATTGAATAAAAATTTAAACATAATAATAAATTCCTTTTCCTATATTAATTTCATTCTTTATTTACTTTTTATTTGCCTTAATGTTGGCAATTTTAGTGCATAAAAGAGGTCTAAATCTTAAGTTTATGCTATGACATGGCTACAAATCCTCGTAAAAGCATTTATTTCATTTTTAAAAGTTATACTTGGAAATGCATAATTTTATTTAGACATTTCAATATCTTAAAATGTCTGTAAAAATTTCTTTTCTACCCGCTTCAGACATAAACCTCCCACTAACTTATTTTTTAAAACTTAACTTTCTGGAGAAAATGAGACATGGCGAAATTAAGTTCACCCTATGACGTTAAGTTAGTAGGTAGTCATTAGGAGTTAGGAAACTTGAAAAGCAAAAAACTCTTCCGGTGCTTTTAGTAAATGCGTATGTTAAAGGTGTTTTTACATAAGCAATACTGTGCATGGAGACCTTTTGGATAATTTCCTAATTGAACTTCAGAATGCATTATGCTAAGCGATTCAACGCCGAAAACACAGCGCCACGAATAAAATATTACGTCCTGCGGTAGCTAACTATTTTTATTTCCAAGTGACTGCATCGTCACGAATGTTTAACCTTAACGAGAAAATGATGACTACTAATGCAATGTATTTCAGGAAAGGCACTCATTATTTATTTATTTTAATTTATTCGATTTTGAAGATAAATAAAAATAAATAAGGATATAAAGTATAGGGGCTAAAAGTGTAGGAACTACCAAGTTTCTGGGAACAGCATTTTTAATAAAAATTATAAAATCTATTTTTAACTGCTATTTCTGAAAGATGTCTTTTTTTTCGCTTAAAAAATACTGTCACTTATGTTCATGTTAAATTTTATTTGCATATATTTTTTTCGTAACAATATGTGAGATGGTAGTTGCATTTTAGTTTTGTGTGGCACTAGTACACCAAAACTTTTTTGGGTGGGGGGCGAGTTTATAACAGTCTTTTCATGTATACAATCTACAATACTAGGATTAGCAATATGTGTAAAAATCACTATGACACAAGTTACCCCCCTCTCGCTACTCGACTGATGTGTTAGTATTTCACCTTTGCTGAGTACTTCTGTTTGCCATTTTTGGAATTCCAGTTTCTGTCACTGCTACGCAATACACATTTTCACTTTCAGACTATTCCCCCGTTACGGACGTAACAATCAAATTTTAAACATTTAATAATTTTTGTAATCAAGGAACCAGAACCAAAATTTGTGTTGCATTAGTAACATAAAATTAAACAAGAGAATAAAATGTAGATTTTTATCGAACTAAATTGTAAATGTGTGCGTTTAAAGTTTGATTGTTACTGCCGTAACGATGGAATTGTCCTTCAGATACTGTGTTATATCATATAAGAGTGATTTTTTTTTTTTTTTTTTTGATTCCCGGAAATGCATACGGATTTTTTGTTCTCCGAATTAAACTTTTTCTTGGAAGTGTAATTCTTTAGTTTTTAGGATTTTTCCCAACTCTAAAAAACCCAAAATAAATTACATCAGTTTCAACTTTTCTTTCTTCCCTCCTCCCCCTCTCCTCCAAAAAAAAAAGAGAGAGAGAGGAGAAAGTGTGGGAAGAGAGAGAGTGAGAGAAAATTTTCAGAAGTCCCACGGAAAGCGACTTCCGAGAAAAATGGAAAGGGAAGAAAAACCCTGCTCGTTCAATTAAGGGCGCCGAATACCGGAAACGAGTGCTCATAGTTTCACTACCGGCCCATTAACGAGTTAAAAATGGACAGCTCGGCGGCGCTTTGAGTAAGCACGCAAAAAATGTCGCACCGCAAGAAAACGCCTCTGAGGACGCCCCAGGAATTGTTTCTTCTTGCTTTTTCTCGCGATTTTGATATTTTTACAATTTTCTCTAACCTCTGGAGAAACATTTATTTCTCATCTGTGGCTTCTAGTTCAGTGTGCGTCTTCGAGACGTTAATGGTATTGCTTCTTGGGATGGGATCTTTTTATTATTATGTATGGATTGAGTGTTGTTTATTTTTTCCAAGATGCTAGCATAGCGGGAATGTGCAGGAACTCTTAAATCACTTACCTTTATAAAAAGAAATCGACAAAAACGTATATCGTGGGTAAAATTTTGGGCGTCTGACAGTTTTTCTTTACAGTTAATAGAAAAATTGAGGGTTATATGGTGTCTGAAAGATTCTTATTCTAAATGAACTTGTCAACTGTTTTCTTTTCTTTCTTTCTTTTTTTTTTTTTGTCGTCCGTGTGACCTGACACTCGGATAGGGAACTAGCGTATTCTGAAAAACATTTAATAAGTTTCACTAGTGGAAAATTCGATAAATATACCCGTTAAAAAAAACTGAATCTTTTTGTTAAAATTTGTTTGCTATCTTTGTCTAAAAGTTCAGCAATTATTTACTTCAGATTTGCATTTGGAGAGAATAATCGTTCGTTTCTCTGTATTTGGAGTTTCGATTAATTTCTATGACTCTTTCACTTCTCCAGAAAAACTACTGCTGATTTTTCTAACCATTTGCATGTTTTCTCTTTGTTTTTTGAGTGCAAAAGAAAAAAAAAATAAGCTACAGTGTTAAGAAAACGGGAGAAATGGGGAAATTAATATTTTTCATGCTTTAAGAACATTTTCAGATAATTCCGTTTTCCATCTTTCTGCTGTCTACTTTTTACGAGAAAAAGACCGTAAGTAACTTCGAAAGGTACCTTTATCCCACAATCGTCTTCCATCTTATATCAGTTCTTGCTAAACAAAACAAAGAGTAACAAGAGACATCACTTTTCGCGGGAAATTCTTCCCGCGCGAAGAGTCCATGCTTGACACGCGACACTTTGGCGCCCGGTTGGCATGGCAACCGTCTCCTTTAACTCTTCGACCTGTACCGAAGAGCAAGTAGCTGCAGATGAGCGCCATCTTGTTTTTCCCGTTTTTCTTTTCTTCCTTTTCCTTTAATTTCTTGTCTCTCCTGATAGTAAATTCCCAATTTCCCCCTGCATACCATATCCTGTTAGCAATTTCGGCCCTGACGTCAATTAAGGCGTCAAGAATTGAATAGAATTGGGGATATTGGGAGGAAAGTTGGGAGAGGGGGCAGTGAGTCTCGTTTGAATGAAGGGATGATTAAAAAATATGACAGTTTGCCCGTTGACAAACTGACTTTTTTTTTTTTTTTTTTGCTTTGAGTCGGTAATATAGTACACTGCTATGGCAAATAAGTAGAGCTTACTGTTTAAAAAACATGGCCTTAACTTAGAAACTCAAAACAATTTGTTCTTAAAAAGTTTTAACTTTGTATAACATACACTGTAAAAAATTAATGTTGTGTTTACAGTATAATGCAGCTAATTTTGTAGTAATAAACTGTACAAATTGCTAACTTTACTGTAAAATTACCGTAACTGTAAAATTGCTAATTTAACAGTTTATTACCGTACATTTTTCATTTTTAAACTGGAACCTCTGCTGCCAGTATTATACGGTTGTTTTTACATTATAATACAGTTAATTTGTACGGCAATAAACTCAAATCTCTAACTTTACAGTAAGAAACTTTAAAATTACTAGTTTTGAAGTTTATTACTGTGCATTTTACAGTTTTAAATTGGAGCCTCGGCTGCCAGTATTAACTGTAAAAACAACAGTTCTTTTTTGCAGTGTAAAAGAAATATATACGTTGGGCAGCAGTCTATTTAGTCCTAAATTTGATTTGCATTGCTGTCCCTTCAAATAATTAGGTATCGTGAAAGTAGCCGGTTCGCAAAATTTCGAATTGTGATACCTTCTTTCGCAAAATTTCGATTGTAAAAACCAGTGCTTCGGAGTCAAAGTCGTGGAGTTGAACTGATTTTGGGTTTAAGTAGTCGAAGGCTTTAAACTCCGAGAGTGGGAATCGGAATCGGTCATTTTGTCGGTAGTTCTCTCTGAGTCGAACTGTTTTTGAGGTAAAGGAGTTCGAGTCAAAGGACCTAAAATTCCAGGAGTCAGAGACGGAGTTGGTCATTTTCTCTTTGACTTTGCAGCCCTAAAATAAAAAGTTTCAAGTCGTTAGTTGAAGGTGGAACCAGGGGTGCCCATCCCCCCAAGCTCAATGGCGCAAATTCCCCCCCAAAAATTTTGCCAACCTTCTTTTACTTATTTTTTATTTTTAGCGCTCTCTATTTTTTTTAATATTATTTATTTATTTATTTTTTTTTTAATATTATTTATTTATTTATTTATTTATTTAATATTATTTATTTATTTATTTATTTTTATTACAATTATTATTATTTAATTAAAAAAATTCTGCTCTACGCCACTGAAAGTTATCATTTTATTATGACTTAAAAATAGACACTGAAGGTATAAACTGAATGCAATACTTCTAATCGCATGATTTTTACGCACTATTTGTTTAAATAGGGCTGGGTGAAATAAACAGAATCTGAGGGGATAAGACTAGTTAAAAATATTTACAATAAACAGCAATAAATTAACTAAATAAACTTGCTTGTGCTATGCAAATGAAAATAACTATTATAGTACAAACAAACATTTTCGTAGATTAATGAGTGTCATATAAATAAAACAATCATTTCAACTCGATCTTTGATAGTAAAATCAAACATTGAAAGACAATTCAAATGTTTAAAAATATAACGCATAAAAAGGTAGACAAATACCATTGTAATATTTATATGTGTTGACCAGCCAAAAGCGTGAAGTCGTAAATTTCCACGAAAATTTTCTCATTTGGGAGTTTATAATGAGGCATAAATTAATAAAATCAGATAATAAATTCGGGTGGGATAAATATAATAAAAATAGCTATGAAAATGATTAGTAATTCCCAATAGCAACAAGAAATTAAATCAATGATATAACTTACACTTAGCAAATGAAAATAATGCCTCTTTGCCTGGACCGTCATTTCAAACTTTTCCAGCGGGGGCAATGGGTATGTATTCAATGTAAAATATGCCAAAAAATAGTAAAAACACCGCCCACTTGCAGGTAAACACATTGGTTTCCCAAAGCCGGGGGGGGTGACTCTCTGACCCCCTAAATGACGGGCCTACCCTCCACTTCGTAAGAGTCCAGGTGCCTCTCAAATGGTAATAGCCATCAAGAAATAATTGTGCAACATGATAGAATCTTAGTCCCGTTAGAAACAAACAAATTAACTTCTCAGGCAGGCACTAAAAAATTCATTTTCTCCCTTTCAACTTTTAGCCCAATATTCATGTGCCATAGCTATCATGGAACCAATGAATTCCCTATTTCAACGCATGCATAAAAACAGTTCAAGATTTTTAAGATGCAAGCCATGCCCATATATAGCCCCTTAAAACTATGAACCGTCATTAATACTAATAAACCAGGTGTTTGGTGGTTATATATATATACAGGGTGCGCCAGAGAAACTTACTTTTTTGAAAAAATTCCTGCGCGGTGAGATGGCTGCGTAGAAGGCCGAGAGTGGGTGCATTTGGAACGGGAAATCTCCAAGTTTTGTTTTCCCTATAAAAAGTCGCCATCGTGTTATGGTCAAAAGAACAGCTCGCCTTTGCCGTCGAAAGCTACTTTTCGAACGGCCGTGAATACAGCTCGGTACAGGACCATGATCGAGGAATTCTTTCTTCCCAGCCTCGAAGAAATGAACATTAGGGACGTGTGGTTTCAGCAAGATGAAGCCACAGCACACACTGCACGAAATTCAATGAATTTGTTGCGACAACATTTCCCCGACCACCTCATCTCTCTCAGAGGCGATCTCCCATGGCCAGCAAGCTCCCCAGATTTGGCGCCATGCGATTTTTTGTGGGGTTATTTGAAATCCCTGGTTTATGTTGATCGACCACGCACAATAGCCCACCTCAAGAATAACATTCGCGACGAAATTGCCAACATACCAATTGATATACTGCAAAGAGTGCTCACAAACTTTAAAAATCGTCTTAATCAGTGTATGCTCAATGGGGGTCATCATTTAACCGATGTCACTTTCAAGACTAAATGAAAAAAAAAATGGGATATTGTATTCTCAAATAAAAAAAGAATTAAAACAATAACTTAAGTAGTTTTGTTTTTATTGACATTTCAAAAAAGTAAGTTTCTCTGGCGCACCCTGTATATATAAATACATATAAAGTGTACCTTTTTGAAATCAAATAATTAACAAAGTAAGATAGTTTTAAAATACTGTTACAAGGAATGTTTAATATAAATCTTACCTTGAAGTTGATGGTGCATTTTGTATATTTGTCATTGTCACCGTTCAAACAATGGAGCCTGCACCCGTGTTACTAGTCGCTTTATCCCAAGTACTACTGCCTTTCTTAGCAGCTTCAACTTTGTACTTGATATTAATATTATTTCTAAATTTATGTGCATGCTTTTTGCGACAATGTTCAGTCCATTTGTCTTGTCTGTGCACAGTGTTGCAAAGTACTTCTAAACATTTATATTTGAACGAAGTTTTAAGAGCTCTAGGCATCTTCGAATGATTTCTTTTAAAATTTCACAAAACTTGAACCGCCATTTACTATGAATGCGACAAACTGCTACAAAATCGTCGATAACAGCATATCTCACATTAATACGGCAACATTACGTAGGCATAAACTGTGACACTCCGCATTGAGAAATCTTTATCATCTAGTGTTAAGATTAAACTGAACTGAAGTGTAAAAATAATAATAAAGTAATAAAAATAATAATATCAAACGTTGGAATACCCGTAACTAATGACTTCGGAGCAGAAAAACTGCATAAACAGCAGCTAAAAACTCGCGCAAATAATGAGTTCCAGGCGCCACTAATAAATAATGTTTAGGCTGGAAGTTCCTATTTTGCATTTGAGCCGAGAGTTGTTATGGTGTGAGTGGTAATGCTGAAGTTGAATTGATAGAGTATCTTTTTTTCCCCCCGCTTAGCAGTCTTATTCTAATTACTCAGCAACAATTCAGATACAAATCGTTCTACAAGAAGTTAATATTTTTCAATATTAACTTCGCACAAAAAAAAAAAAAAAAACTTAAATAAAAATAAATTGTAAAAAAATTGAAAAAATTTAATAAATAATTTAAATCGAAAAAATAAATTAATAAATAATTTGAGTAAATAAATAAATAAGTTAAAAAAATCCCCCCCCAAAAATTTTGATGGCGCAACTTGCGCCATAATCCCCCCCTGTGGGCACCCCTGGGTGGAACCCTTGTTAATGTGAATTTTTTAAAATAAAATTTAAGACTATCTACAACAAAAAAAAATCCCTTCCCCCCCTCCCCCCTCCCCCTCCCAATATATATATATATACATATTATATACAACTGTAATAGTAGTAATACAAATAAATAACTTGACGACATTCAATCAAGGTCACCGGAGGTCGGGCTGCCAAGAGCAAAGGCTTGTGAGTTTGGTCACTTGCCCCCTCCCCCACAAAACTTACAAAATTTAGCTACCTCGATTTTTAGCCGGGCCCCCATGAAGAGCCTGGTCTCTAGTTTCCGCTTTGGCTGTCATGACCTCTCGTCGGACCTCAGAAGGTCATCGTTTTAATTGAAATATTCGAATTATTTGTACATTTCTATTTGTTCTCTCATCTATTACATTTATATTCAAAAAAACTCTCGTTTCCAAGATTAAAAAAAAAAAAAGAATGAATAAATAAGAATAATAAAGTCAAATAAAATAACAATTAAGAATTGAATCTGCATCAGAATAATCAATTCTTATCAATAGCAAAGTGTTTATTGCTCTTTCTTTTAGGGAAAAAAATAAACCACCTCGGATTTCGTTTTTCTTTTCTTTCTTTTTTTTTTCGGCCCGGTAGAAAGAAAATAAATAATTGTAAGAATAAAAGTACACCTAAATACGCAATTTTAATTGAAAATATAAACGTCCGCAACTCTTTCTTTCATTTAAAAAATAAAGCAGTCCGAATTTCCTTTCATTTTCCTTGCTAAAATAATAATAAAAAAAGTTATTCAAAATGATATTAAATGAAAAAAAGTCAACAGTCTTTTTTTTTCTCATTATAATACATATTATTTGTGTTTTGAGCTTATTTGACTTTTATCCAGTCAATTAATCTCTTACTTTGGTTTATGTTATGTCTATGACAGATGATTTTCGATATTTATTAATTACTTTTTTTATTTCTTGAAAAATTTGAGAATATATTTCAGAATCAGCTCACTTCTCTCTCTCCTTCTTTTTTTTTTTTTTTTTGTACTAAAAATTAATTTTTAGCACTGTTGGTGTTTTAGACAGGAAGATTTGAAATTTTCCCGTAGGAGTTAAATATTAAAAATATTTAGAATGTCCATTTTGTACTCTTACTTTTGAGCGTACTCTTCGTCAAGAGCTTTTTCCTATAGAGTTTGTTTGATGCAAATCTGTCATTAGGTTAGAGATCTATATTTGCCTCAAATCTCTTAGCGGGAGCTAATGTTGGAAATTTTTGAACTGTAAAAACTGAGCGAATAATTGTTCAAATCAAAAAATGTAATTTAGAAAGAGGGTGTCCTTTCACCGATATCTTTCGAACAAAAATTACTTGTTCTAATCAGACTATTCCCTCGTGAAAGTTATTTTGGCAGACAGATCGACAAATACACATTTCCCCCATCTCAAATACCTACTTTCCAATATTTACGTTTTCAATATGTTTTAATTTTTATTATTATTTTATTTTGAAACTAATCAAAGTTCAAATCCTATACAGTGAACTCTCAATTTGCGCCGACATTTCAAGTTTTTCCAGGGGGGGGGGGGCAAAGGGTCCAAACACAATGCAATTTCACTGGAAAACATCAAAAACCACGCCCACTTAAATGTAAATACATTGATTTCTCAAAGTCAGCCCTAAATGACGGGCCTGGGTTTGGCAAACTACTGTAGCCTAACTTCAATGATAAGGAGAAAACAAGAATTGTAGCAAACTTAAACACAAATTGGTCCCTTTAAAACGATCCACAATAGATAATTGTCCCTCTCCGACCTCTAGTTCACGTGGAAAAAATGCCTCCCGTGAGCAATAAAAGCGAAAGATTAAAATTGAAACATGCTCATTTTTTAGGAAAATAAATTAACTGGCTTACATTTTACGAAAAAATTCGGCACAAAAGTGAAATATTTATTTTTAGAGCGCCTCATAAACGAATGAAATTATCATTATTTTACTATGGAATGTGCCGGGACCACTAAAAATCGTCGAATAAGTCAAAAAGGCGCATAAATGAGGCGGTGTATAAGTAAGAGTTCACTGTTTTAATTTTATGGAATCAACTTATAATGCTGAACTATTTGTATCATTCATGTTAAATATTATCGCAGACGATTTCTTTTCTGAAGGTAATAAAAAAAAAGCAATCCTCCTCACCAAATCTTGCTCACATATCTTGCGCCCTAAATCTTACTTTCATTACTAGTTGGCCAAATTTATATCATACTCAATGTTGGGAACAGAAGCGATAAACGTTGTTTACGGTTTCTATTTCAGGTAAGCGTAAATCGAATTTTGGGAGCGACTTTGTGGAAGCATGTCCCCAACCTACGTGTGGGAATTTCGGTAGATTCGTGAACAAACATTCCACCACCTCTGAATCAAATCTTCTTGTTGGAACGCTGTCCTCTAATGTTTTCATCGATTGGGGATAAGAGAGAGCGATATGATGGGTGTGAACGACCTACATCTGACCTTTGAGACCACAATCTGGACGATAAAGCCACTGCGTAAGGCACTTGGTGCAGGTGGTTTTTCCTTCTTCTGCTGACCAAATCCCGAAAGAGTGATTCACCAGCGATAGCGAGAATTGAATATTTCATGAGTCATTTGAATCCGGCTATCAGAAAAAAAAGTCCGGTGCGTGTGGTAGGACTGTTGCCAAGATTTTGGGGGAAATCTTTTGAAATATATTCAACGGAAATGTCGGAGTAATTCTTCTGCACGTGATATGTATTTAACAAGGGTGCCCGCGAGGGGGCGTCAGTGCGTAAACTAGAGCATTGAAATTTTTAAGGGATAGTGATTTTCAGGAGTATTAGTCTGGTCATCATTTCATAAGAACCCATATAATTTAAAAATAAGACTTAATCATCTACAACAGCGGTTTCCAATCTTTTTAAGGTTATGACCCAATGAAACGGGTTATAGATTAGCACTCCACCCCTAAAAAAAGTATCTGAAACATATTCACTGTTGTGTTTTTTTTTTTTTTTTCTTGATCTACAAAAATAAATAATACTTTTAATTCATTTTTGCCATTTAATAATTAGTTTTTAAACTAAGAAATCCATAACACAGTTGTTATTCCTTAGGGCTAACAATTTTTATCGTAGTTAAGTTTAGGTCAATTCATATCGCTTTTAACACTTTACCGACCGGTAGCGATTCGAACATCCTATGTCCTTTCACCGCCCGCTCAGCTGCAGATCGTCCAATTTCCATTTTATTGTTAAACTATAAAATCCACAGATCGGTTCAAAGTCGATTAATCGACGCCCGGTCGGTAAGCGCCGGAGAGCAAACGTCGAATAATCGACGCCCGGTCGGTAAGCGCTGGGAACAAAACGTCGATTAATCGACGCCCGGTCGGTAAAGTGTTAAAATAGTGTTTTAAGTGCATTACCTAAAACTTTTTAATGCACCACAACTACTTTTTTTTACTTATAACTAAGAACTATCGATGAATTAGTTACCTAATTTGATACAAATTTTTGTTTACAATTTTCTTTTGTTATTAAACGACGATTAAATCCTTGCATTTATTTTTACCGCTCGGAAAATCCCGTTTTACCCCTTTGGGAGTAATTATCTCCAAGGTGGGAAACCACCGTACTAAAAGAGAAGAAGATTGTTTAGTTCATTATAAAATCCAGCTCACATTATTGTTTACAATTGTAAATAATGTAGCTCAGTCGTAAAGTACTTATTTTCAATACATTTAGTTCTTATTCCAAGAAAAATATTTTTTTATAGGTGCTTATTACTGTTAAATAGAAAAACAGCGTCATATTCGTTAGTTTGTTTTGTAGTGTGTATTTTCTCTAAGTGTCCTACTGAATTTACACAACTATAAATTATAAGTTAGGTTGGGTCGTATTTGAAAAGCAGAAAATTCCTTCGATTTTTCAAAAAATGAATCCCTAGCATTTATACTGCTTCATTTATGTTTTAGTTTCTACTTACAAAACAAAGGAAATCTAATAAAAGTTTCATTTATTTTGTTAATATGACAATGCACTAAATGAACTAGTTAAATTCAAAGTATTAATCGTTAGTTTATTAATATACCTGGTTGATTCAAAATGGTGTCATTCAAATTCTCCACGGCAAAGTACTTTTTTTGAATTGCGCTAAAAAAAAAAAAAAATATTAAATTTACCGGTAGTAAGCCAAACATTGTTTATTTCGTAACTGTTTTTCAAAAAATTCATAATATATACTTAAAAAAACAAACAAGTTTATTATTAAGCCTTTTCATATGAAAATAGTTTTTGTGTGTACAATTGTAACAAATGCGTGCAAGTAAGGAACTCGTTGTATAACAAAGTTTACGAAATGCTGGCAGTGAAGACCGTTTTAAGATTAGTTGATTTGCAATTACATTCAAAGGCGGATAATTCTTTTGATTTTAGCGGGAGTAGGTATCATTATTAAAATACGAGCGAAAGAATCAAAATGGAGGTCAAAAGCATGCTGCCATAAGCATAGCATACAAATAGACAGCTTACCCCCCCCCGGAAACTTTCTCGAAGTTGAAGTCCTAAAACGCTGTGATGACAGGAAATGGATTAGGCGTTGCATATTTAGCGCTGTCCAGGGTGCACCATGAGGACGTTTGTTACGCCACACTCATCATTTCTATTATATTATTATATAAGTGAAGCGAATTCCTCTACTTCTGAGTTGATGAAACTATCTGAATTGTAGAAGGGACCATTGATAAAATAAGTTACATAGGGGGTAGTAGAGACCGTAACAAATTTGTATTTACCAGAACTGTGGAGTCAGAGGGAACATGATTGACTTCAGCTCTGACTCCGCCATGAAAGTTTAGAACTTTCGACCTTGACTCTTTATGCCAAAAGCAGTCTGACTCCACGACTCCCGACTGGTATTTATTGACCACCTGTCCCACTTTGAGGCAAAGCATGGTTACCGTCAGGTCTGTATTCCAGACAAAATCTGTAGCATTTCGCTTCGGAGTGACGTCATTAAACCTTCTCCGTCCGCGAAATATCTGTGCGGAGGCATTTTGAGGAAGGAATTATGACGCCAATCCGAATTGGAATTATTCCTTGTTGATGTCGGAATAAACCTATAAGCCTCCCCCCCTCCTTCGCTGAAAGTAGTGGGTGCTGGTAAACCCTGTTGCTATTTGTAAAAAGCTAGAAGCTTCTACTTCATGCAATTTTTGAGTTATGCGACATACATATGTACATACAGACGTCACGAGAAAACTCGTCGTAATTAACTCGCTGATGGTCGAACAGGATTTTTCGGCTATTTAATCTTGGTAGGTACGTATGCACGTGCTGACAGGTCTAAAAAACGATTCAACATTCATTCAGGGATGAGCAAAATCAAAATTTAGACAGAATTTTGAGTGAAAGTATTTTCACCATCACACTATTTCCTTTACTACGTAAAAGGAAGTAAAAAGAGAGAAAATCCAAAAAAGTCTGCAAAAAAGGGGGGAGCGTAGTTTACATAACAACAGTACTTCTTTTTGCCTCATTCTTATACTTAGATTCTCTCGCAGTCCAGAGAGATATTATTTCTTAATTCTGCTGCATAACAGCAATGTCATAATACACAGAAACGTTTCTCCAAAAAATCAAAGCAATTTTGGCCGATGTCGAGAACGATGACTGCTGCAAAACGCTTTTATGGTGCTGGGTTTTCCTCCAACTCCCGAAGCCAAATCCCATAGGGGTGATTCACTCGGTCATTTCCAGAACTGAATATTATATGAGCCATTTGAGAGAAGCCCTAAAACCCAGGGCACGTGTAGCTTTGATGTTGTCGATAGGCATTTTATTCGTTTTTTTAAACATGTGTGGTAAATATTATTAAATTGTCTCCGAAGAGGGGGAGAAAACGGTACGTGATATGCGGATACGTCGTGGAGAACCTACCTAATAGTTTTGGGACCGATCGTAATCGGAGCAGCTGATAAAAAAGGAGAAGTTCGGACAAAATTTTCCGGGAACAAATGGCAGACAGTGGATTCCCGTTGGAAGATCACGGGAAGTCACCATGACCTACTAAAGAGTTTCCTAATTCAGCGAATTTTCTCTGCCGATTCGTCAAATTTGGTGACTAAATTGCAGTGTTGCAATTTCTAAGCGTCCTAAAGCCCCTTTTCATTACACGTATTTTTTGTTATTTTATCGTTTGGCAAAATTTAGAGCTCCGTTCAGTAAATTGAGAATTTCCAACCCCCCACAAAAAATTAGTTCTGGGTGCCCTGGATGCAGAGGTGTTCACGACCCACATTAAAAAAAAAAAAAAATCATTTTTCTCGTACATGACATGAGAAGGAACACAAAGCTTCGTTAATAATTCAACATGACCATAAAAAAAAAATAAGAGCTCAATCTTGTCTTCAAATTGGCCGAATCATCAGCAAAATTTTCCTTTTTAATAAAATTTTGGGAAGTCACAATGACCTCGCCCGACTCCCCATCGGGTGCCCGTGACTATGATAATAAAACTAGAAGCAAAAATAAAACGTTAGGTATTTTAGTTATTATTAATTTTGTAAGAATTATTCTCAACGATTTTAATTAAGTGATTGAAAATAAATCTTTAATACATATGCCATATAGTCCTTCCTTCATTAAAAAGAAAATCTGATCTCGTTTTTGGCTCTATACATCTCTTAGGGATATCAATTGGGGGATGGCAGGGGTGCCCATCCCCCCAAGCTCAATGGCGCAAATCCCCCCCCCCCCCCAAAGAAAAAAACTTTTCACAACCCTCTTCTGCTTTTTTATTTTTATTTTTTCCCCTCTTTTTTATTTATTTATTTTTATTTTTTGAATATTTTCTTTAACTATAGCTATTATTTTTTTACATATTATTTATTTTTTAAAAGTGCTAATTATGCAGAGAATAGAATTTCTTCGCAGACATTCCAAGCACAAACACACACATAACAAAATAAATAAATAAATAAATAATAATAAAGAAATAAAATAAATAATTTAAATTGAAAACAATTAGTTCATAATTTAAATTAAAAAAATAATTAAAATAATTTTAATAAATAAATAAATTAGTTTTGAAAAATCGCCCCAAAAATTTTTGATATCGCAATCGGCGCAATAATGCCCCCCGCCCCTCTGTGGGCACCCCTGGACATCAGCACATTTTATGAGACCCAAAATAACTTCAAATAACTTTATTTAATTTTTACGATCGCTTACAAATTATCTTACTGGCATTTTAATATAAATGAGGCTCAAACTTTTAGAAATCGTTCATTAACAAAGCCGTTAAAACAAAAATAACAATATTTGAGATCATAATTCTATCGGTGCAAAATTTCATAATCAATACAATTCATTAATAAAAGGCCGTGTTCGAAGTTTGTGAGGAAATTAACCCTAGAACCTCCCGACGTCATTACCAAAGCACCAGCTGTATAAATCCTTTGTTTTCGTGGTTCATTTTTCTTCGATTTTAGAACGCGTCAAGTGTCGATCGAACGCAGCTCGATACCCCTTTTAGGCGGGAGGATAAAGACCCTATTCAGAGTTAGAAGGTGAAGAAAGTGTCGTCAGAACCTGCTGTCGGGAGGTCTTGTAAACACACTTAAGTTGATACACTTGAAAGTAAAGTCTGACGCCTTTTCTTTCCATTAGCTGGAAAAAGTTCTGATTAAGGTAACGTGGGGGAGATCTGTTAGCTTATCTGGGGAGCAACTTAAACCTTTTCTGGGAAGGCAAGTGCGGCACTGAGCGCTGCTTTGCTGTTTGCTTCCCAATTAAGATAGGAGCATAAAAAGGGCACCTTGAAGAAGTGAAATAATTAAGAGTGGACAAAACCTGTAAAAAGAAAGAAAAAAAAGAAAATCGAAAAATATTTATGAAGAGGTTTTTTTTTTTTTTTTTGAACTGCCGAGTCGGAGTTGGACTGTTTTAGGGTTAAAGGAGTCGGAGTCGAAAACAAGGGCGGATCCAGCTTCTGATTAAGGATGGGGTCATTTTCGGAAAGGGGCGGGAGGTAATAGTGCAATTTTTGTGTAAAAATGGGCGGGGTGGGGGTGAAAATTTTTCCGTAATATAAGTCACAAAAGTGCAACTTTTTGCTATATTTGGTCGGTTTAGGGGAGGGGGGGGGCATGACCCCCCTGACCCTTCCTGGATCCGTGCCTGGTCGGGAGTTGAAAATTTCAAGAGTCAGAGTCTGTCATCTTCCTTCCGAGACCACAATCTTCTATGGTTGTGAAGTCAGGGTGGGATTGATTTTGGGGTGAAAGAATCGGATTTGGAGTCATGAAGTTGGAGCCGAACTGTTTTTTAGGTAGAGTTCAAGGTCGTTGTAATCGCTTAAAAATTTCCTTATTCTGCAAATTTTGTCTGACGATTCGGAAAATTCGTTACTTAACTCTAAATTTCAAAAGCCCGGATGCAGCTTTTCATTGTGCATTTATACGTGCATACCCGTATTCTGTCATACGGCAAAAATTTGAAGTTCCATTCGGCAAATTCAAAAGTTTTGCCCTTCTAAAAATGTTAGCTCGGGGAGCCCCTACCCTAGCAGCATAATCTCATCGGCCGATGATCGGCCATTCATCGAAACCCGATGAAATTCTCATCGGCCGATGATCGGATTCGATGAGTTCTCATCAAGAATTACTCCAATATGTCTCATCGGCCAAACAGAATCCGAGCAGCAAATTCCGATGAGTTTTGCTCAAAATGCGATGAGATTTGGAGAAATTACGATCAGTGCAGTCCCGTGCCGATGAATTTAGGGATGCTCGGCTTATTTTGGATGCTCGGTTTATTTTCATCGGGAAAGTTAATCGGAAGGATATCGCTTTCCGATGAAAAGTAGCTCATCAAAAACCGTGCTCGGATACTGATCGGAACGATGTCATCGTACGTTACGGGTTCAGTTTACGAGAAGTTCGATGATCGGCCGAGCAAAATCCGATGAGTTGATAATACTTGGGTAGCTGTACAATCTTTAAAATTGATTTTCATGAGATAAGTATTACAAATTTATTCATTTATTAAAGACTTCACGTTAAAATTGCTTTGTCTTTTTGGCTGAGGCAAAACACAAATTCTTTCCCACAGAATAAGCGATTTTTCTATTTTACCTCTAACTTTCCTCACGTAATAAAAAGCCAAAGAATCCCACCAACTCACCCTCAAGCACTAATCGAGTGACATAAATCCAATAAAAGGAGTAAAAATAATTTTCATGCTACTTGAATATTAGATTGAACTGGGGTTGAAGAAGTTAAAACTGATTGGTTAAATATCCTCCGGGTACTAATTTCAAAATCAGACTAAGATAAAAATCAGTATATTACAACTGACTGGCATTCAAGCCATGCATTTTTTAATTTTTTAATATTTTTCCAGCTGAGAAACATGCTCACGTGCAGAGCTTTTTATTTTCTTTAGCAGGATATATTATTTCGTTGCTTTTATCGCATTCAGCACCATTTCACAGCAAGCAAATAAATAAATAAGCGATGATCATTTGCAATGATTAATTATTCTGTTTTAACAAATGATTCTTTTTGTTACCAATCTACTCTTAAATTAAGATTAGATAGCGTAAAATAAGGGACGGTAACTAATGCTCTGAAAATTTTATTTTGAAGTGATTTAAATTAAAAATTACTAAACTGGCATTTATTACTCGTATATAAATGATAACACAGGCCAACGATGAAAAAACTTTTTTAATGAAAATACCTTATTCTTATGTTGTTTAGGTTGCTGAATCCAAATATGATGCTTAAAAAGTTGTATCACCCACCATTTATTCACATTTTATAGTTACATTCATGAAATAAAGAAACATTTTTAGAATTTAACAGCTTTTTCATAGTTAAGATAACATGAAAAAATAGGTCTAATGAACAAAGATGATGTTGGCAGCACTGCTGAAACACATGCTACAACATGATGGGGGATTACTGTTGGTCACTTCACCGGGAAGTTCAGCAAGCTATTCATCGCAGGAAAAGCTACACAAGAAGCTTCAAGGAAAAAAGGGAAAGAAAATATAAAGCAATTCCAGTTGACAAGTGAACCTTGTATCATCACATAAAATTACTATTCCAAGTATTTTACTGTAAATACAAACCATTTTTACGATTCTACAGTGTTTCATTGATTTCCCTATATACTGTAAATGGGTATTAGACTATATAATAAAATACATTTTGCTTGGAAACTAAGGGTGATACATAAAAACTACAAGCAGATTTGGATTCAGCACATAAAAATCTATCAAGATCAGCTATTAAAATTAAAAAAGTTTTCAAAAAGGTTTTTTTTGTTGGCCTGTGTAATTGAAGCTTTAATTTAGAATGTATTCAATTGTTAAATAAATTATTTTAACGTTTAATTATTATTGTTGTGTTTCATTTTTTTCTATTCCTTGGTAGTAGAAATAAGTGAAGTACTTAAAAAATAATAATGAAAAAATAAAAAATGCATTTTTACTTTCTAAAGAGTTCGAATCAGTGGCGTACTTAAGGTTTAGCAAAAGTGGTTCATGCCAGGGGCGCATCCGCCAGAGGTGGCATTTCGACCGGTTAAAAAAAAAACCATTTTTTATAAAAGAAAAACATTAAAGAAAAAAAAAACTAGAAAAAAAGAACTAGTGGGGAAATGGAACAAGCCTTGCTCTCAAGAGTAAAAAAAAATTACATTTAGAAACGAAGTGTAAGTGTTATTGGTTTTAGTGAATGATGGGTAGAGGCAGGGGCTACCCAAACTAAAATTCTTGAAAGGGGGAAACTTCTCGATTTGCTGAATATAATTTCAATTTTATCAAATGATAAAATACGAGCAAGCACACCTAACATCTAACGAGTAGGAACATTTTCATGGAGAACATTGAAAAAAGAAATAAAATAATTTTGGAAAAAAAATAGAACCGACTTCAGTTGGAAATTGCTCTAAAAAGTAAAAAATAATTATTTTCTTTGAACACCATCGAAACTACTTTTAAACATAAGTTTTGAAGTAGGCGCAAAAACAATGTATAGAATCATACGCAACTATATTTCAACTACATACATTTTAATGGATCCAGGTTCTTTAAAAGCATTCGCATACATTTCATTCATTACCACACATTCGTGTACTGGTACAAATATTCTGCTTTTAATTTTCAATGGTTTCTCTGAAAAATGTTGGCAAAATATGGTTAAATATCATTTGACCTATCGTTTTTGCGCCGACTTCAAAACTTATGTTTAAAAGTAGTTTCGATGGTGTTCAAAGAAAAGAATTATTTTTTTACTTTTTTAGAGCAATTTCCAACTGAAGTCGGTTTCTATCTTTTTTCCAAAATTATTTTATTTTTTTTAGTGTAAGTGTACTTATGAAATAAGGTAATGTTTCCATTACGGAACTTCACCTAATTTTCTTAAGTAAATGCTCCATAAAATAAACTGAAAAAAAAGGAAGAAACTATCAACGCGTCTAAAATTATAAACGATTGACACTAAAAAAAAATCTTTGTTTTTCTCTGGTACTTATTACTGTACTAGCTTAATCAAAGCCATTTAAATATCAACTGTTTATCAACTAATTTATATTTCAAAGAAATTCTAATTTCTCGTTGCTCATAAGATTTTGTTAGATTTAGTTAAGCCTTAGAGTTCAAATTTTTCATCATGATTACTATTAATATTACTGTTGCGAGGCAAAAATTTTGCAACAATGGATTGAAAATTTAATCATTTAATGGGAAAATGACATGAAATTTACGGTTTTCCATAATAACTTTTTTTTAGTGAACAAATAGCGTCATATGAGTACATGGTACCTAAGTTACACCATCTCCTATCGATTAAAAAAAAATCGTCCAAATCGGCTCAGTAGATCATAAGTTATGTGCGAACAAACAAAAAAAAAAAAAAAAACATACGCTTTGAATTGATAACCTCCTCCTTTGTTGAAGTCGGTTAAAAAGTATCAAAGTTGCAATATTGTTTATAAATTTTCTTAATCAATCAATCAAAATTTTTCGAATACGAAAATTCTTTTGCGATGTCGCAATGACCTCCCACTACGTCTCAGCGGGACGGCCCTGAGGGGGAGGGGGGGGGGGGTAATTTCTCATGTTCATCAGGGGCGCTTGTTAGAATCTAGGTTTTCTCATGTGCTTTGTTAAACAATGAAAAAGTCTTACAGAACTCGATTTATAACCTTTTTAGCAGATTTTAAATGTATTCAGATCTAGGCAATTGGTACCGATGTTGGGAAACGAGGAAGGAAAGTTCAATAATTTCAAATTCCTATCTGCTGCCAGTTCCTCTATTTGTTGATAAATAAAATATTTTTATTAATTTTTGTATAAAAGAAAAGCTTTTAAAAGGATTTTCAACTTTCCCTTTTGATTTTGCCTTTACGAGCATATTTTTGTAATTGTGATTATCTTTTCTTTTTTTTTTTTTCGTATTTCCCATGCGAATTTGAAAAAGAAACATTAAGGCTCGCCTAGTTCATCTTAACATAAAATTAGCAATAAGGGTCGTTTTTTTTTAAATTTTAATTCAGTACGAGTTCTTATCTCTTTATTATGGCCGTTTCTTTTCGAATAAACAGTAAATTCAATCAATCAAAAAGGTACACAATCTGTATATGTATTAATTTATGGATGATTCTGTTATTTATATTCAGGTATGCATAGACTTTAGTCTATTTTTATCCAATGCAACATTTTCCCCAAACAGGCCTTCAGAAATTTGAATATTCAGTGTGATTTCTTTCCACCCAGTGAAGGCTGTCTGTTTCGATGTGAGAAGAACAGGTGTGGAAAAAGCGACGCGTTATTTTGTTTTCGTCTATTTTTAGTCGCCCAAACATATGCAGGCAAGGAGAAGAGCCGAGTCAGGCTGTCAGATCTCAGAATCCTTTTATCTCTCCGTCCGTGCTTTTAAAATATTCTTGAAAACATTTTATTTTCTGGAATTTATTTTAATGAAACTTTCCTTTGTGAGACGCGTGTTTATATTGAGTTTGCTTTTTTTTCTCGTAAGAAATGTTGTTTTGTGAGTTATCTTTCCTGTTGCAACTTTGCATGCTGACTAGATTAACTCTAAAACTAGTAGTTTTTGGTCGGTTTTTATATCTTTTGAGATAATAAACGGAGATTGCGTTCCTACATTAAATATGTAGTTGATTTTGTAGTAGAAATTGCGTCGATATTCTTGGGAGTAGAAAAAGACAAGAAATGTGTTATGCATTCCAAAAAGTATATTTTTTAATCTTAAAAAAACAAATAAATTAATATTAAAAACGTTCCATTGCATTAAAAAGAAAATGGGTCCACATTTAACGCGAGTTTTTATTTTCCGTAAAACAATTTGATCTTTAAATTTTCGAAAGTACTCTTTCTGGTCATGCTTGAAAATCGAACAAAAAATTGAAAAAAAAAAAAAAAAAGAAAAAACTTCATGATGATGTTAATGGAAATGGTACTGCTGATTGTTATTATTATATTACAAAAAACATCAATATTTCGTAACTAGTTCCAGTATTGCTTCACACGAAGGAAATATTTTAAGAATTCATGACAACCAAAATCAAACTGAACAAAAACCATGAAGAAAATATAAAGAAAGTGCATCGAAATTTTATTAACTGCGTGAGAAACATAGAAATACTTGTCAATATTGCTTTGAGAAACATCATGAAATAAAGTATAAAAAAATGAAAATACGTGAAATTAACGAACTTTTCACTCGTTATCCTTTGCAAAGAAGCAGCAATTGCAAAAGAAGTACATTAAAAAAATACTCTTGATGCAATAAAATTGAATAGGAGTATTATAGATTAAATATCTTAATCTTATAGATATATTATTAAATTCTGTAAATAAAACGCATTCAAGAAATTATATTTCTTTCCTACAACATTTAATCGTAACGTTATTTCTGCCTTAATAATAACCATGTCGAAATATACAGCGGCCAGGTATAAGTTAAAGTAATTATTGCTTAAAAACGTCGTCTGCCACATGTTAACTAATGAATAATGATTCTTTGCATCTCCATCTCCATAACTTATAATTTTCTAGAAACATTTTTTAAGATTTAGTTTGTGTAAACACGGCATTTCGAATTTGTTTAGCTTTTTTTTAATTGATAGTTAAATCCTTCTCACACGTACTTTTAAAGTTCTCCCTAGCAAACGCAGATTTTTATCCTACGAACTTTATTTCACTTTTACTTGTATTCATCAGTTTTTATTTAAACTTTAACTGTAACGCTTTCTATGCGAACTTAATTTTCCTTTTTATTTCCTTTAGTATCCAATGAAAAGCTTTCATTTTCTTGATACATTTTTCGTTTAAGATAAAAAAAGCATTCATTAACCATCATTAACTGCAGAGCAAACGAGGCGTAAGTATTGATTGTTTCCTTTAGTGATATAGAAAGCTCTTTTTTTAGTAACATTAATTTTCTTGCCATCAAAACTTAATTATGTTTGCTGCTTAATTAATTCATGGTAAATACAACTCAAAAAATAAATAAAAATAAAGTGCATGAAAGAGTGAAAGAAAAATCTTTTTTTCGCCAAAGTTATTCTCACCGACAATGTAAGTAAATTAAGAAATAACGTTTTTCTAACTGAATAGAATATTATTTTTGAATTTATACGCTTTTATTGTTTATTGCCCGGGTGCTTATTGATACAACCCAGCTCTAAAAAATTATTTGAAATACGTGAACCTTAAATTGATAATTCATTGTTAATCGTAATCTTAGTTGGAAAATACTCATATTTAAATGTGTTAAATTTTGTCAATTTGTATGCTTAAAGGTTTATTTCTATTACGCTATATATTCAAAATAGAAAGAAAATGGCCATTTGAGACAAAAAGATTTTGAATTTTGAGCTTTTTGGATTTTTTTTTTCTTTTTTAATTTCAAAACTCCGCCTATGTGAAATATACATACATAGATTTTTTTTTTCTGATTTTTGTTTTAAGAACTGCGTATACAAAATTTGATGCTCTTATTTCAAGCTTTCTCAATCATAGAATTAGGAAATAAAAATAATAAATTGACTCGGCCTCTCACAACTTGACCTAGTGGCCTGATCTATCGCATCGGACTCGTCTGATCTAGGCATCGGACGCGTAACTGGAGGGTTCAGGGTTCGATCCCAGTTGGTCGAGGATCCACCGTGCTCACCAATGGTGACTCGGGCAGGTTAAATGTGTTCGTGGTCACAAAGACCATGGATCATAATTTGATTTCAATTAATCAAATTTCAAATAAATTAGTATTTTTTTAAAAATATTTTCTGCGTTGGAATTTCGTATGCTTGTTGTTTTTGTTGTTACTTGCACCACTCGAATTCTTGAGCCTGAGTAGATGCATCTGCCCTGTTTAAGAGGGCAATAGGTACGGTTTCCGCTTTTACGAGCACCATTAAGAAGGAAGTCCGTTTTAGCTCAACACACATACCATAAGACCCGTATAGGGCAGACAGCTATTTACAACACACATTCACACAGAGAAAGGACAAAGACAAAGGAGAGAGATAGTGCATCCATATCCGAGCCGGGATTCGAACCCGAGACCTCCCCACCCCAGGCAGACTTCTCTGACCACTAGACAAGGTGGCCAGCTATATGCTTAGTTCAGGGCACGGCTAAGAATACTACTGTCGGCCCAACTTCAACGAATACTGTCGTTTCCAATAAATATTATTCGATTAAGCAGGGTATTCGTTTAAGCAAGGATTTTCAATACTGCATCCATATCATGAGGAAATATTCGGTTCCACTAGGTTTTACTCAAATAAGCGGGGTATTTGTTTATCCATTACCCGATTAAGCGGGGCCGACAGTATGTTCAAAAGAATTTCAAAAATAAAATAAATGCAAATATTTTTATCACAGGAAACATTTTCTGTCCAGACATTTAAAAAAAAGTTCTTGAATAAAATGCAATTCAATACGTAGTTGAATAAAAAAAAAAGTTTCATTTATAATCGCATTCTACCTTTTATAACGTGTTTCCATGCCCATTTTTGCTATTCCTTTGTGATTTCAAACATTTTATCTCTTCATTTTTCTCTCGCGGCAGTAACCTCCTGTATAATTTCATGGATTTATACAGTTGATGGCGGAAGTTTCTACTTCTTCTGTAAAATGGCGTAAATAAGGTCAAATGCGTGACTTTTTTTTTTTTTTTTATCGATATAACAAATAATAAAATTGCTTTCTTTCCAGTATTACGACACGCATAATACATAATATAAAGGAAGCGAAAACACAACCTGCTCCAGTCATGTCGTAATATTATTCCGTGAAGAATTTCAAGTTCTAATAACCGTAATTCAATTTTGAGACTGCTAATCATACATACAATTTTATGCATTGATTATGATTTTGTTATAAGTATTCTGGACGTTATAATTTATAACTCGCAGTCAATGTAGTTAATTGATACCGTTAACTTTTTACGTAGAAGTACGGTCATGTGCCTTTTTATCCATTTATGCCCAGTAGCCTAAAAACGGGGCGCTTGTTAGTTACTGCATACAAAAACATGTAATGGGTATATCATTTTATTTTACTAAAGCCGTTTTTCACCAGTTAAATAGTCCTTCTTCTTAAAAAAAACAAACAGTTAGAGCCACTATTTGGACATCAGAGTTTATTTATTGACAGCTATTTTCAGACAAATCAGTCAAGCAACGATCCAGCATTGGTAGCCTCAAAAAGTAATTTTTTTTTGAGAACCTATTTTTCATAAAATTAAATCATTTTAAAATATGATTTGCTTAAAATTGATCACAGATGCCTTCTGTAATGTTACTTTGCAAAAGCAAAGTCTAGTAAGGTCGTATTTTGCTCACATATCTGCAAAATATCCCATAAACAGGACGTTAAATAACTTAATAAATATAGCAACGGCGAATTATTTTAAACCTAAAATGTATATAAACCATTCCAAGTAAGAGTTTTAAGTAGATAAAAATTGAAAAAAAATGTCAAAAAAACTTGGGCATAAATGTGTTAATGCACACAAAACAAAACCTTCACATTTCGCTCAATATTTAACAGATTAACTGATGATACACTGTAAAAAATGAATGTTGTTTTTACAGTGTAATACAGCTAATTTTACAGTAATGAACTGTAAAAAGTTCTAATTCTATAGTAATAAACTGTAAAATAATTAAATTTACAGTACTAAACTGTAAAATTGATAATTTTACAGTGATAAACTGTAAAATTGATAATTTTACAGTGATAAACTGTAAAATTGCTAATTTTGCAGTTTATTACCGTGCATTTTACAGTTTTAAACTGAAACCTCGGCTGCCAGTATTATACTGTTATTTTTACAGTATAATATTGCTAAATTTCAAGGCAATAAACTGTAAAATTTCTAACTTTACAGTAAGAAACTGTAAAATTGCTAGTTTTACAATTTACTACTGTGCATTTTATAGTTTTAAATTGGAACCTCGGCTGCCAGTATAATACTGTAGAAACAACAGTTCATTTTTTGCAGTGTAGTAATAGCTTCGAAATTTGATCCATCTGCTGCGATTTTCAGCAATGGGTAATTGTTTTGGTCTTTAGAAAAAGTATTTAGTTACAGGGAAAATATCAAATTATACAAATTTAGATTTAGTGTCGCGAAGTACCTATGATTTAAATTTTGTTACACTATTTTCGCTCTGAGTAGTCTTATTGTGATCACTTTCAGATGTCAGAGTGTTACCCCCTGTGTGTTCAGAACTACTTTCAGAACATCTGTACTAAACCATTTCATTTCTTCAACATAGAAGTATTAAACTCATACCCTATGAATCCTTCGGAAAAAAATGGAAACTGTCCAAACATTTAAATCTTTTAAACCGAAATGCACGCAGAACTCTGCTTACTCGAAAACTCTGGTTCACAATTCATTCTTCGGAGGAGATCCTCATGGATCCATTTCTGAAGAGAGACGTTGAAACCTTGCCCGGATAATGATCCAGGCATTATTTTGTCTTCTCCTCATCATCAGTCAGAAGATGGTGGATGCCGGAGAGCAGTTTGGTGTTCCATCCGTCTTAAGGGGGTGGGATTTTTTTTTTTTTTTCTTTTTTTTCTGTTGAGAGACACTTCCTTGCTTCGTCTGCGCCCGAGGGGTGCAGGATTCAAGTGCCAAGGGTGGGAGCAGACGGACGGAAGTAGCTGACATTTTTTGCTATATTATATTCAGGGCTCATTGTATTTTCCTGATGATCGTTTTCCATATTGGATTGTCACTTTAGTCATGGTGCATTAGTCGCATGGAAAAGAAGAGAGAGATTTTGTGAATGTTCTTAGATTCTGTTCCTAGCTAAGCCTTCAACAAAAACTGAGAAAACATTTTTTCCCCATGTCGTTTTAATTTAATTAATCTATGAACTCAACTTACAAAATTTTAGTGCAACAAGTACAAATTCAATTTACAATTTAAATAAACTCAAAGAGGGGCTGTTATTTAATGGTCGATAGCTTATGAAAGAGGAAAAACATAGACCTCTGAACCTGTCACTGAAATCTCACAGTCCAATCAGACATAGGCATTATCCGCGCAAAATTGCTATGTTTTGCCTCTTTATCTCATTTCTTAAGTTATCACCACACTGTAAAAAATGAATGTTGTTTTTACAGTATAACACAGCTCATTTTACAGTTATAAACAGTGAAAATTGCTAATTTTACAGTGATAAACTAAAATTGCTGTTTTACTGTACAAAACTGCAAAATTACTAATTTTAGTTTATTACCTCGCATTTTAGTTTTAAACTGGAACCTCTGCTGATAGTATTATACTGTTGCTTTTACAGTAAAATACAGCTAAATTTTACGGCAATAAACTGTTAAATTTCTAGTTTTGCAGTTTATTACTGTGCATTTCACAGTTATAATTTTTGCCTTTTTAAATTTTACAAAGTTTTTAACTCTCATTGTCGCGTTTTGGATATTTTTAATATGTCTTTTAATAATTTTAAGTCTATTTGTTTTAATATTTTAAATGTGTATTTTTTTTTAATTCGTTTGTTGTCTTTTAAACTTGTACAAAATTTTAACCCCTTGTCGTCTCAGATATTTTTAACCTGCCTTTTAATTGTTTTAAGTCTATATGTTTCAATATTTTTAATGTATAATTTGTTTTATATGTACTTGTTATACTTACCACTGTAATTGGATTTGCCTGTAGTGCGCAATACTCTAAATAAGTTGGAACCTCGCCCCCCCCCCTCCAAGTATTATGCTGTAAAAAGAACAGTCTATTTTTTGCAGCGCAGGTTCTAGAACAGCAAATAGCTAAACGTTGTGGTGTTAATGATTCAGTCCCCAGTATATGTGCGTTGACGCACAAAATAATCCTACATTCTTAAGATTTTGTTGCCTGAGTTCTCCAATTACTAACAAAAAGGGAGAAAACTTCCTCATCAAAAAAAAAAAAAAAAAATCACGGTTGCCCTGAAAACTTAAAAATTTGGATTGTACGTCTAGTTAGTTGTCTTATGTAACACAGAGATACTTGTGCTTGAAAGTAAATTTAAGTAAGAAGTACCGAAGCCTACTTCTATGAGCAGAGTTTGAAGAGCAGGTTTAGAATGATTGTGAGCCAAGGAAAAAAAGCAATATTTAGCATGGGCTTAACGTGCCTTCGTTCTTTTATCTCAATTAATAGTTGATGAGAACTCTTTTGTAAATATTTTTTTAATTTTAAAAATTAAAAATATTCTTTAGTGTATACTTAGCTATTAAATCATATGTGACGAGCACTACAACAACTACGCATTGTGAGGGCAAACAATTTCATTCTGCGCTGTTTGCATAGAAATTTCCTACTTTTTAACGCAATCTTGATGGGCGTACTTAAAATACCCCTCTGATCCTTTTCAGTATTGAATTGCATTCTTCCACCCTCCAAAAACTATCTTGTTTAGGGACATAAAAGCATCCAATATATGAACAGCGGACTAAGCATTAGTGCATAGACAATCGAAGAAGGGGGGAAGATTTCAGGATGGAGGCTTATGGCTCCTCTCCCCGAATTTCCGAAGGGTTTTACGTTTCGAACTTCTCCCCCCACCCCTCGCGAATGGCTTCGGGTGACGTTCCAATCCGTTCGATTCACCCCTACGATAGGGAGGAGGAAAATGCTTAAAATAAGGCCACTTAGGATAAGGGCACGTAAATGAAGGAAGACTCAAGAGCCACCTCCACCCTTCCCCCAGCTCCAGCCATTAAAGTTCGGCGCCATCTAGTGGGAATTGAATGGCAGGAAGAAAATTATTATTTACTTGTTTATTGATGGAAAGTAAAGTAGTTTAGAGGAGCGCAATCGCTTATTTAGTTTGTCTTGTGCAACCACGAGCAATGGGATGATTCTTACTCGCCGAAAATGACATACTTCGTCATTAATTCTTGCAGTCACTTCCGTACTCAGATTTATTTTGAGGTGGAGAATGAACCCCATTCAGCATTTATGAAATGCTTTAAATGAAAATTGCATGCATCCTTAAAGATGTCCCGAAATGTTGCAATAAACTTTCAAGGGCATTAGACAGCATCAGCATCTAAAGGAACGGTAATTGCATAAGAAACGAGAGGGGGGAGTTTAGGAGAAGGAGAAGAAAATCTGTAAGAACAAACCAGCTGGGGGAAAAAAGTGGTTCGTGCCAAACTGAAAATTCGTGAACAAATGCTAATTGAATCATTTTTTTTTCTAAAAAGTAGAAATCATGAAATATAAAGTATTTTCTTTTCTTTATTCTTTTCAAAATTCATTTTAAAGCTCTGAATTATACCATTAGTAGTGTAGTTCTAGCTCAAAAATCAAAATCCTTAAAAGCGGCAAATCTCTCTGAGGTTAAATTTTCAAGAAACGGATGGGTATCCGCTCAAAAAGTAAATTAAGTTTAAGTAAATTCTGGCTGCCGCGAGGAAGTGCCTGCCATACTTGACAAAAAATTCCAAATAACGTTTGTTTTTCTTTCTATTCATTTATTTATTTTGTGATCAATCAGTATTATTAATATAAATTGTCAATCAATACTTTAAATTAAACACAATCCCAGTCAATCTATTTGTTACTACAGTAGCTCCTGCACAATGAATATCTCGTTTTAATTTAAATATACAAGGATTTTCAAATTTAATTAATGACTGCAGTTTTGCTATGACAATTATTTTATGTCATAAATTTTGAAGAATAATTTTTGTTCACGCTTTCATTCGAAGTTATAGGGAAGTGTTTTGTTTAAAGCCAAAATATATAGAAAAAAAAACCAACAAACCTGAAATAATAAATAAAGTAAAATACAAAAGTAATAATAACGACCAATAAATAAATAGAGAATAATATAAGAATTAGCCCCCCCCCCCTCCCCCTCTATCAGCAAAAAAAAAAAAACCTTAAACCAGCGGAACAATTATTAAGTGCACTGTAAAACTAACAATTTTAACTACTTACTGTAAAGTTAGCAGTTTTACAGTTCATTGCCGGAAAATTTAGCTGTATTATACTGTAAAAATAACAGTATAATACCGGCAGTAGAGGTTCCAGCTAAAAGCTGTAAGATGCAGGGTAATAAACTGTTAACTTAGTTACACGGTAAAAAATATTTTACAGTTTACTACTGTAAAATTAACAATTTTACAGTTTATTACTGCAAAATTAGCAATTTTACAGTTTATTACTATAAAGTTAGATGCAAAAAAAAAAAAAAAAACTCCGGAAGTGTGGCTCTAGAAGCTCCGTAAAAGTCTCTCCTTCAAACCCTTGCTCAAAAGAATTTCAATTTCCCTTATAAATTGGAGCCTAGGTGTACGAAACCCCGTGACATTGTTCTTGCCTAATGACGGGAACTCTCCCCCCGCCCTGGGCGGGCGGCATAAAAGAAGTGTCACGTGGCACTTGCCGAAGTTCATTCTTTCTGTCGCTGTTAATGAACTAAATACGGAAGGGGGACTGCATTTCTTGGCAACTGCTCGTCTCTCAGGCATTGTGTCAACGTTGTGACTAAAAACTATTTCCGGATCGGTGTTTGTACAACATACCTGCTCTTCATTCCTTGCCCCTTTCATCAGTTGCATTATATAGGACATTCCGCCTTTATAAGTCTGGTATGCAAGTTATTAATCAACGCCATGCAATCTAGTCTATTCGGTGTGTGTGTCATTAGAGGATTCATCATCTTTAAGGCTTTTCGGTGATACTTAATCATTCTAGCAATTACGTAACAGTTAAATCCACCATAACTGGATAATTGAGTAAATTCATAGTTATATAACAATTGATTGTTTGGATTTAGCAGCAATACATATAATTTCAAAAACTTGATACGTGAAAACGAGAATGAAATTCCAAACGAAATTGTTTCCTCCTACATTTTTTTCTGTAATTTATTGCATTTATGAGTATTCCGATCTGATTAAGCTATACCTTCATTAATTTTCAAAGTTTTTATAACGGCGGTGTAGTAAAAATTTTAAACTTATATCACGAACAGCACTAAATGCATCGTACTTGAATTGAGCCTTTTGTTTAATATGAAGATGCAGAATCGTGGTCGTAGCCCCACAGCCATTAAGAATAAGTAATGAGGAATTTAAAGAAAATAAAACAATGTAACAAATATTCATGGACCTTCCATACACTGCAAAAAATGAACTGCTGTTTTTACAGTATAATACTGGCAGCCGAGGTTCTAAACTTTAAAATGCGCAGTAATAAACTGTAAAAGTAGCAATTTTACAGTTTATTAATGTAAAATTAGCTATTTTAAAATTTTTACCGTTTATCACTGTAAAACTAGCTGTATTATATTGTAAGACAGCATTCATTTTTTACCGTGTACCCCCTGCATACACTCAAGTTTTTCTGCTGACTACTGGTTACAAATCAACAACTTAAATAAATTTGTGATTTAAAATAGCTAAGCAATTCAACAATAACTTGAAATATGAGTTAATGATCAAAATTAATATTATTACATTTGTGTACCAGACAAAAAGAGCAATGTAATAAATAAAATTAAAAAATAAATAAAGAAGATTATTTTCTTGAAATCAATTTATGTTCAACGATAACACAACTTCATCGTCAATTTATTTATTTTTCACTTCTTACATTTCATACGTTCACAATTACTTTGTTCTACTAAGGTCAGAATTTCTTGAAGCGAAATTCCCAATCTTATTTCTCCTACACTCTTTGCTAGCGCTCTATAGATCAGCTATTGGCATGATAAAAATTCCTATCCAAATATCTCCAACGTTACCTTTAGCGTAGAAACATCAGCTTTCTTTATCGGTAGAACAATCCAGGCAGCAGAATCAACCCATCTAAATCCGATTCTTCTTTTCCTTTTCCTATAAATTGGATTCGTGGCTAAATAGAAATGGTATTTATATTGGACTAAGGATTTCTACTCTGATTAGATGATTTGCCAAGTTAATGTGGTTAACATTATTTAAGTTATTTGTATTAGAATGTCTGTGAATGGTTTTTTATGTCAGTCTATTTAGTGCTGAAAATATTATTTTTCTTTCAAAATAATGTTTTACGGAAACGATTGAATCAAAAACAGAATTAAAATTTATACATTGTTTGTATTTCAATGAAGTAAAATGTATTTTCAGAAACAAAAATTTGTAAAAAATATATAATATTGTAAAAAAGTAAAAAATGTGAACAATTTATCTATTTCTTAAGCTAGACAATTTCAGCACATTAGCTAAGTTTAGTCATAGAGCAGTACTATATTTTGTGATGCAGACTGAATTAGGAAGTTTTGTTCGCTTGTAATTTTAAGTATGGCAGCAAATTTTATAACAGTATTGTTCTAAGGATTTCCTCATAATTTGTGTTGTTACAAATGCTGGAACTTCGTCGTTTAAGACATTTTTTGATGAAAAATCAGCTACTTATTGTCCTTAAAAGCATTGAATCAAATAGGCGCGAAGTTAATTGAACGTTCACAGGTTTTCAAAACCGTCAGCGTTGGATACTGTAATACAATAAAAAAAAGCGATCTCATGTTTATTTTCAATACTTTTCGTGCTGCTCTATAATTAATCCTCGAAAATGTGATACATCCGTGAAACTTAATATGTAGTCCGCATAGTTTTTATGAGTGGTCCAATAAAAGGGCAATCAAAATCTTGATATTTGTTTTTTCTATAATAGCACTTTTATTCCTTTTCTAACCTATTTCAGTTTGGTTAATTATGCTCCCAGCATCGTATTTTGCTCTTTTTGAGGGGGGCGGGGGGATTTTTTTTATTACTAATCGCTTAAAAAATAGGTAGTTGTATCAGGGGAACCCCTATTCTCCGAGAGGATGGCGCATCGCTTGATTTTGTATCCAATGGTTAACTATGGTCATGTTTTCGTATATACATATATTTCACCGCTCAAAAATTAATTTCGCTCTTGTAAAAATACCTGTAGTATTTTGATTATGAGGAAATTACTCTGGCTAACGTCTGGCATACGCGATCTACATGGTATACGAATTGAAAGGCTTGGAGGATGAAGGGGTTATGTTACATTTTAAAAAATGAACACTCTGGACAATGGTAAGCAATGGACACAGATAAGCAAATAAAACTTGGTACATCAAAAAGTAAATGTCATTAGACCAATTTCATACGCACACTGATGACGAACCCAGAAAACAAAAAAGCTACGACAACTGCAACAATAAAACTTCGAAATTTAATCACTCCCAATTTCTGTTTTGTCTGATAACCCCTTCATCTCCCAAGCCCTTCAATTGTTAGCAAAACGTAGACAATGTCTCCTTTATGATTGATTTAAGTAACGTGTGATACAAATCCCACATTAAGCTTTAGTGCCCCCCTACAAATGCCAGACATTTAGAATCTTAGTTTGAATAGCTGTTCTGCTACGCACAATAATCCATTAGCATTTACTTCATCGTAAATGTGACTTAGAGTAAGCAGCTCATTAGCTATACTGCTCAGTAAATGAAATCATTTAACATTTATCTGAATGATCTTGAGGTAATCAACAAATTGAGGATGGTCGAACCATTAAGTTCAACGACTGACTACTAATCAACTGGCTACACAAATAGTTGATTAAGTACGCTACTACTCTAAGCAGAAATGTCATGAAACGGTATCGGAACGTGCTCTATCGGAAATGCAACCTACGCTCGTTTTCTGGTACTCAAGGTATTGATTTTGGGAATCATATTCATTTTATATAGTAAGCAAACTATCTGCACAGTGCCGGATCTAGGAGGGAGAAAGTAGGGGGGCCCTTACCCCAGGCGGCAAGGATCCCAGCAGCTTTATTTCTAGGATTTTCTCGTAGATACTGGGTATAAACACTAGAAGAAAGATGGGCAAGGGTTTCAACCAGTTAAAAGTTTTTCTTCGGTTCGGAAAAATCGAAATACGACACTGTAGCTACATAGGAGTAGTGAACAAAGTAATCACTTCAAAGTAGTCACTTTTGAAGCAATTTTATTTTTGCAAGAGAAACAATATATCTAAAGTTTATTAAACAGGGTAACAAAAAGGCATGACCAAACAGAGAATGGCAATATACCTCAATTCGTATGTTTTTAAATGATATCAGATTAAATCGTGGGTCTTTTTTCCCTGTTCAATCCACTGAAATCACATTGGCCAAATGTTTATTTGATTTGCTATTACTATCTAGGTGACGCCTAGGTATAGCTGGACTACGGAGGGATTGCGAGTGACCTTGAAACAGATCACTCCATTTTTAAATTGGTAGGATCAGCAATGTTCGCATGTTACAAAATCAAGTAGTCCGTTTCTGCTTCTAGGTCACTCGCCCGCCATCTTATCTCTCAGTGGTCAAGCTATAAGACCTGCTTAATTTAATCCTTCTACATAAATCTTATATCGTATATAAAGGATATTGTGTGAGGATCGTCCCAACATAGGTTGCGATACTTGACAGAATTTACGGTGTACGTGTAATCCCATTTGGTGCAGTGTCTATCTGGAAGTCAATTTACAAATTAAGAGCTGTTATGACGTGTGGGCTCGTGGTGTTTCCTTTTCGTTAGTTTTGTACCCTTCTTGATTAGATGATGGAACAACAGACAATCCCTGGATGATCGGGGGTTTGGATGCGATGCTGGGGACTTTTAGCCGGAAGGCACTTGCAGCAAATGTATAGCGCCATAGAATGAAATTCAGTTCGTTGTTGCGGTAAATTCGATACATTCACTTACTGCCAACCCCCCCTTAAATATGTATAAGAAGGGGGAGCGAAGGCGAGAGGAATCTCGGTATCGATTCGGAAAAGGGGGACTTTCCCCGTAAATCTTATTTCTCCTTCCGCCCCGTCATCTATCCTCCGGACCCAGCGGGGGTGGTTTCGAATCTTTTACATCCCCCCCTGCCTCCTAAATGGCTTCGGGTGTCAGGTGATGGATGGAGGCATACTTCCGGATCGCTAAGGCAATGGGGGGAGATTTGTCAGGGGGTCCTGCGACTTCTTGTCGTTTGGGGTGAGAAAGCTTGTTCGCTACAAACGCGGAATGAAAGGGGGTGTGTTATTTATTGGTCGGAACACTTGTGGAAGGCGATTAATTGTCTAAGGAAATATCGATTTCGGTGCGTCGCGCTGAAATGATGCTCGTCGTTAGTTCGTGAAGACATCATTAAATTAATGAGCACTTTTTAGAGCTCTCTCTCTCCCTGATTGCGAGTGTTCTCGGAAGAAATTAGAAGTAAATAGCTCTAGCACCATCAATTTTATATTCTCTGCTTGCTGGGTATTAAATTTCGCAAAATCGTGTGAGTTCTTGTAACCTGACCGTGCTTTTATTTGCATTCTAAGCTTAACTTGTGCCACCGAAATTAAGGGCTAAATGCCCTCCCATAAATCTTAAATCATGGTTCAGTGGCAATTAACGTCTTATTTCTAGTTTTTAGAATGAATATTTTCATAAAATATGAAAAAAATGATGAAAGCTAACAGCCAAATGGTGATAAAAAGTATTTTAGTTGCTGATACAAAACATCCACACTGTTACCACAAAATGTGAAATAGAAGCATTTCACTAAACGCCGAAGCGTTACACAGAATGTTGACGAAGTACAAAATATAGGAATTGTTTGAACATCATACAGCTATTTTCTCCAGGCACTATATAACATAAAAAAGAAGTGTGTGTGTGTGTGTGGAGGGGGAGTAGTAATAAAACTTTTATCGATTATATTGATAATATTTATCGCTCCCTTGCTAGCTGCCCAAGGAATTCAGCCAGGGTGAGTTCACTGTCCATTTTGTTGCTGTCCTATTACTCTTACGAAGATTATGAAAACCATATTTGCAAAAAAGAAAAAATAAATAAATAAAAAAAATAATTACTTTTTTAAATTTTTATTTTGAAATAAAAATACGTGCCACGAGTAAGATGTCTTTTTCCGTAATATATATGTTAATTTTGGGATTATTTTAATGACTATTTTTATTCTACACTTTTTATCTGTTTTATTTACTAACTATTGATCTCCTTTTTATTTTCTTTTTACTATTCATTTACTACTTTTTATTGACAATGTTTCGGGATATTTTCTCCCTTGAAACAGTAGCTTTTATAAAATCAGTTTCTTAGCAAAGATACCTAAAATTAGTATGGAATAAAAAGAAATGTCGTTACCAGTTGAAATGCTATTTTATTCTAACCACAGCAACAAAGTAACGTTTTTTTACATGTTTTCCCTATAAATTTTATAAGGGAGAGTATTACTGTCAGATATACAGTTGAAAATTTTTTTTCAACCTCACAGGGAAATGAAATACTACTTCAAGTTCCGTTAAATTCATTCATGTGTTTTTTTCAACATGCATGCACGTACAGATCTTCAACAGTGGCTTTATGTATAAATTTTATCCTCAATCTGCCCAAATACCTCCAACATTTCCGTTTTATTTTCGCTGCACCACCTTTTTCCCGAAGATCGAATTATGGGACCCATTCATCCTCAGCCCTCACCAACTCAGCCGAGTCGTTTACACAGAAGATAAAATGTCTTGAACTTTTTTTTCAGTGGCTGCAGAAGATATCTTTAATCCGGAGAGCGATGAGGTCTTCGGTTCAACAACACGTGAGTCGATTGGTTTTCAATGAGACGAATGCCATCAACTAACCTTAGTTTTGGGCGTGATGCGCAGTTAGAAAATAAAAGTTTTGTGTGTATTCCTAACTCTGCATGAGCGTGTGATACAGTAGAATAATATACTTTTATTTCTAACAAATAAGAATGTTTGTGCACGAGATCTTATGTTCCGATAATTAGCGTTATACTAACATTTTAACTTTTTAGGAGGTATTAGGGCCCTGCTCCACATCAGCGCAAAACGCGACAGAAACCGAAGGCAGAAACCGAAACTCCGGGTACTTCCCATAGGAACGCTATGTAATCCATTTTACGTTTCTGCTTTATTTTTCTGCTTTACGTTAATGTGGAGAAGGGCCCTAACGCCAAATTATATTACGTATTTCCTTTATTATTTCCAGCTATGGAACAAAAGAAAGCGATGAGGCATCATACAAATAGAAAAAAAGCTCGAAATTTACAATTCCATAACAATGTCATCTCATTGCTAGGCTCAAAGCATCATCATTAACTAATTAGTGTTGTTTTTGTCATATGATTCGTTTTGATTCTTACATGAACGTAAAAGCTTTGTCCTCAGTTTATTCTATTGCTGCTCCAAACTTATGTACAGAAACCGACAAAAATTGCTAAATCTTAGGAGCCATGAAAAATTTTAGACGTCACGCAAATTAAAAGCACGAAATTATTGCATTTTAAGTTTCTGAGATCACCAACTTAGATTTGTGCATTAGAAAAAATCTTATCGAGCAAAAGTAAAATAATGAGTGAAAGGCAGCTTTAAAAGAAAACGTTTCTATACTATGTTTCGACCATTCTGTTTCTCTCTATATATCTTGTTTACAGAACTAATGGATGCTTTGATATTTACATTGTAATATCGACTTACAGGATCGACACCAAAAGTTTCTCTCATTGACCTTTTTTAAGGGAGATTTAAAATTAAGTTCAAAAAAGACATCCAAATTTTCTGAAATATTCTTATGGAGTGATAGATTGCACTTGTGCAGGTCGAAGATCCTTCGTGTGCGCTAATGGTGACTGGTGTACGTTGTATTTGTCGTTGTCATCAAGTCATCCAAGTTCTCATTCCAAATCAATTCCTCCAGAGCGCTGGATCTGAATTTTCTCAGCTCCCAATTTGGACCAAAACGCAAAGTTGTCTTGAAAGCCCTCATCCAACTGGTTAAACAACGTGCAGTAATAGGTACGGGTACCCCCTGCAGGGTGGGATAATATGCATATATGGGATGAAGGAACTATAAAAATTTTACTTTGTTTCAGGAGTGATTATATAATTTGGCTCTGTGAGAAATAGGCAATGAGACAACAACTTAGCTTTTACTCATTAGTCGATTTAGAAAAAGAATACAAATTTTCAAAATCGTGAAACTCTGCATCCAAGCACTGAATGTATGCTCTCCAATCGGTTTCATTAGGTGCTGGCATTGGAACCTAATAAATTTCCGTCTTTCGTCCCGCTCGTCCCTCCTTGTCGTCTCTTTCGCCCTAACGAGGCGAGAAATGGGAGGATTTACAAGTTATCTGTTGTTCATTAGAGCATGTGGGAAACTTACATCCTTCGGTTGTTTCAATTATCGTCCGAGTTTGCGGCGGCACAGGATCCGTCATGGAGCCAGAACAGATCGTTTTCCTCATGGAAAAGGGATGGTTTTCGGTGTTGTTGAAGGTGACTCCCTGGCTTATTAGCTGTGTGCCTTCCATCCTTCTAGTCCTTTGCATTATTCATGTTTCGCATTGTCTCATTTCGCGCGCGTTTGTTTGCGACCGGTAGAATGACTGGGATCATTCGGACTAATCTTCGAAAATGATGATGTTACTTTCGGGTGTTTAAAACATTAGATGAGCCTTGTATAAAAAAGGAATAGAGTGACGTTCATTTCGTCTCTATGTAAGACAGTCCGCCACCTTATCCAGTGGCCAGCGACGCCTCACCGTGATGTGGTGGTCCCGGGTTCGAATCCCTGCTGGGGCTGGACGTACTTTCTCTCTCTCCAGTCATTGTTCTTTCTGTGTGTGAAAGTGTGTTATGAATGAATGTCTACCTTATAAACGGGTCGTTATGGCATCTGTGTTGAGCAAAAATAGTCTTCCCCCTTAATGGTGCTCGTAAAAACGAAAGCTGTATCTATTCTGTCATAAATCTGGCAGATTTCATCTACTTGGGCTCGGTACCAGCGTGGTATTAGAAATTAAATGAAAGACAAGATCACGATTAGGCTAGCAGAGTGGCGTAGTTGTTAGGAGTAGGCTACTTATGCCTGAAGGTGCTGGTTCAAATCTGGCACCCAGCATCTTTGTCGGCAATCGGTGGATCTTCAACATGCAGAAAATAATCAGTTCATGTCTTATAATTATGCGACATGCAAAAGATCCATTGAGAATTCGTTTGACCTTGGCAAAACTAAATTCATTGTGGAGTTTTGCACCGACGAAAACTCAAGTGCCTCCATCTGGTGGGGAAACCGGGCGTCAAAGCTCTGTGGTAATGACTATCCGCTGATAGAGATGTCATATAAAAAATAATTATGCCAGATCTTAGGGATAGGTCAGCAAATGGTGAGAAATCAGTTAGCAGTTCCTTAAAAAAAATCAAGATTACGGGGGTTTATTTGAGGCATATACCCTATCGAAATCAGCTAAGTAGGCATAACTAACAGTAAAAATTAATCTTGCTGGTTACGTCGAATAAAATTTGTTTGCCACGTTCAGTCACACACGATATTCTAGTAGCTTCAAATCTATGGCGAAGTTCCTCTATCGTACTGTTCAACGAGTAGTTCTACGAAGAAATCGTTGCATAGAAGGGCAATATCACTGGGGATCTTTTTAAAGAGCTTGCTGTAAACAGCAACCCTGCCGTGCTAAGCACAAAAGTCGTGTCTGCACTTTTTAACAAAATTGAGTTATCGCCACCAGGTGGCTCTTTGTGACGTGTTTGTACCTAAATGCAAAATTATGTGGTCATTTGCGAATAGGAAATATTTTTAAAAATATTCTGAAAAAGTTTCATTTGAATCAAATGCATGGTGGCGCATAACTTTAAAGAGTTCTATCTCAGTTTGAGCTCGACTGCAGATACCACTTTTGCGCTTGCAGAACTATTGAATACCGAGCATCATCGATGATATATCAGAAGAACTTGTTGAACGTCTTTTGAATCTAACAGGGAGAGAATGGCAAGTACAGTATTAAAAATATGATATTGCATCATTTTGGTGCTTCTGCCCCCCCCCCTTCCATCTTCTTTTATATAATAAGCACAAACTAATTCAATCCCCCCCCCCCAAAAAAAAAAACACGCTTGAAGTTTACTAAAAAGTTGATAACTGTCCCGTTTTGAGGGGAAAAAATTAATGGTCACATTATGTACATATTTTCTAAATATCATTGCAACTGCTTGACTATCAATATTGTGAACCTTTCCTCCTGCATAACTTATGAATTTAAATATTATGTATGAGATAAATTACAGCCATTAATATTTTTGCCGTAAAATATTTTCTCTTTACTTCGGAAATAAAAGAGATTCGAAATAATCTCTACTAGATAGAATTTCTACCAATTTATTAAAAAGCGATTAAATGTTTGCTCAAAGGCATACTTAAAACATCCAATATGGGTTTTGCAATTAAAGGAAAACATTTTTTATATTAATAAGCTCCGATAAGTTGCATTTCTAAACAAATAATTGTACTGAACGAGCATGTTTATTTCCCTTTAAAAGTTTAGCATTTTTAAGATAAAAATAAATAAATAGTAATGAAAAAAAAAAGAAACTCCATCCTTTTCATTTTTAGTTTTACATTGAAATGAAAGTGAGATTGAAAAATTCCATTAACATGCAAAAGAGTTTTAACGCCAAGGGAGAGGGGTGGGAAATATCTGTAAAGCTAGAATTTTCATTCCATGTAAAAACAAAATAAACGACTGCTTTATCGAGTTTATTGAAATAATTCTGAAGTTTAGGTTTTGAAATAATGCGTTTTAGCTTATAACCTATGATAGTTCAGTAAACAAAATGAAATATCTTCTTTATTGTTTCAGGGACTATTTTTGCCTCTCCGATCGATCTTTGTTTATGCAACATTTTTTTTTTTCTTTCTCAGTTTTATCTTTTCTCATATTTTTCAACGTATTAATAGGCACACCTGCATTACTTGCGCAATAAAATGAATACATTTCTTAATTTTTCTGAAAGTCTTGTTGAAATGTGCAGACTTTTGGTCAACAAAAGCTTAGTAGATTTCCTTCTATTACTCTCATTTATGTTTTAATTTTTCCACTTTTTTCGAAGTGTATGTTAAAATTTCACTTGAAATGAATATTGTTTTCCGGGAAAATAAAAGTGTATGTTATTTTTATTTATTTCTTGTGGCAAATATAGGCAGTTCGTTTTGGTGTACGCATAGACATCACACATATAATTAGAAAAAAAAAATCCTTCAATGCACAAAGAAAGTAAGCATATGGTGTGCATTCTTTATTCTTTCCGCTAGATTTTATTTGTTGCGATTTCTAAATAGACTTTCAGATAAGCAATTAATTTGCTTACTATCAATAAGTAAATAAACCTTTGAATAGAACCCCAAGATTATTATAGACAGAGTTACAATAAAGTGAATGAAAAAAAAAAAAAAACAAAACAAAACAAGCGAGATTCAGCAAGTTAAAATGGTGAACACTCTTCAGGTGATGCTAACCTTCGAAGACAAACTTATAAATTCTAGGTCGTAAAATACTGGTATTAAGTAAAAAATGATGTGTAAAACTTTATCACTATTTCATTTACTTACTAAACATTTTGTGAATCAGAAAACTTTTTTAACGTGGACAAGAAGTAATCTGAGGATAATCATAGTTTTCTGCGAACGGTACTGGCCAGTCAGTGTTTGAGAACCCCGGATTTGTTCTATCACAAAAAAAAAAAACATCAACTAAGAACGAATTACGAAAGTAATTCACTCGTGCAGTCAAAACGTTTATTTTTTTTTTCTTCCCAAACAAATAAAAAGGGAAATTATTTTCGTTCGCGGTTCATGTTTACTGCTTTTTAATTTACCTCATCTAGCCCCAGAGGCGTTGAAAAAGACATTCCGCCCTACATGCCTTCCATCCTGACACACTAAAAGACGCCTGTCCCGCCGGTTATGTTCCGATTTCCAGAATGTATCGAACCTCTGTCACCGAGGCCATTCCATACCCTCCAGTATAGCGACACCTTTCAGTCATTAAAAATCTAATAACAAAAAAATTCCAAAATGAAAAATTTGCAATCTACCCGCGTGTCCTCAGTTTCGCGAAGGTCATGTACAGGCAGATTGGGTGCGCGCCTGGAATGTAAACTGCACCACAAGTGGGAAGTACTATGCAGGGCGACACGCTTGTTGGTGAAAACCGATGACGTCACCGTACTGTAAAAATACATCAAATTTGCGTTGCCACGAACGAGTTACTTAATGAACATGCGAAAATTCACCGTAACCCTTTTGTCTTCAGAAGAGTTTGGCTGTGATGGCGTGAAAAAGCGATTGCATTAATTCGCATACACGACACGTTAATTACTGCGCAGTCAGTTGAATGTTTTACTCGGGCTTGCAGGCGGTTGAGGAAGAATAATTATTTCCTTTTTTCCCCCTACATTTGCCGTTCATAGGGTGTGGTCTATTAAAGCGGGAGAGAAATTTTCGGAATCGAACAGAAAATGCGTTTTTTCGTGAGACGATTTTTTTTTCTATTTCCGAGCAAATGCTTGGAATGAGTTATCGAAGCTATTTTATGTTAGTAGGAGCAAGGCTAAGGTCCCTTTCATTGCTACAGAATTCAGTATCAAGTTTTGTATCATTAGCTTAGTTCCCTTTTGCTCTTAGTGTCATTTATTCCTTTGGATAAAGCTTATAATGCACTGCAAAATATGAACAGTTGTTTTTGCAGTATAATACTGGCAGCAGAGGTTCCAATTTAAACTGTAAAATGCACTGTAATAAACTAAAACTAGCGATTGTACTGTTTCGTGCTGTAAAGTTAGAAATTTTAGTTTATTGCCTTAAAAGTTAGCTGTATTATACTGTAAAAACAAGTGTAATACTGGCAGCAAAGGTTCCAGTTTAAAACTGTAAAATGTACGCTAATAAACTAAAATTAACAATTTTGCAGTTTATTACTGTAAAATCAGCACTTTTACAGTTTAGTACTGCAAAAGTAGAAATTTTATAGTTTATTACTTTAAAATGACAAATTTTTAGTTTATTACTATAAAGTATTATACTGTAAAAACAACATTCATTTTTTACAGTATGCTTTTGTACGGGTTTGACATTTTCACGCACATACTTGCGCTTCATTCCCAGGATTTTAAGCGTTCCACTTTTAATTGTGATATATTCGTGTACAAAGAAACGTTATCCTCTTCAGTTCCAGTTGAAGGTACACATATGTGTACTTTCTAAGTTTTTATTTATATTTGGTTTCAAAGCAAGTTATAACGAAAAAAACTATATATTGTAAAATCTAAGATTGTAGCATTTATTTTCACCAATCCCAATTTTTTTCTAAGTATTATTCAGACCCAACAAAGGTTTAAAAACTTGAAATTGAAATGGTTGAAAAAATCAGGACTGAAGAGGTTAAATATCGTAAGATGAAGTATCAACTTTTTCAAACAATTTTTTGTCTTTGAAAAATAATGATTTATTGCTTGTTGCCGACGCTACTGTGCTGTCACGCCTGCAACATGTACAAATTATCGCTTTTTAAATACGAGAAATTTTTTTAGAATGTTAATATACTTTGTGTTATGATACATATCGCTTTCTCATGGTTGTATATAGCACAATTAAATGCCAAAGCTTAAATTTCCGGGAATGGAGTACAAATATATGCGTAAAATTGTCAAACTGTGTGAATTGACTGAGAATGGAATACACTGTTTTCGTTTTTTATATTATTTATTTATTTTTATTATTTTTATAACTAATATCAAATTAAGTCTGCGATTTGTATTGTCTCATTGGTTGAAAAATGTGAATACATGATCAAATCTTTATAGTTGAGCGGATTAAAGCACACAAAAATTTAATGTATGATTTTTTAAGAAAAACCTCCCGCTCTTCAAAAAAAACTTCAGCAAGAACATAGTCTCAAAAGTCGGGTTCAAACTAAAGAACTTAAAGCGCTCCAAAAATTTTAAAACTGCAGACGATTCAGTAAACAACAAGAGAGATACCTACGGGGTCACAGCCTTGTATTTTTTTTAACCTTGAATTCCCGAATTGCACATTAAAATTTTTTTTGAATAACATCATAATTGGATATCATAGGTTTCATCCCACAGAGAAATGGGCGGACTTCAATTGCATTTTTATTTTTCATGTATTACAATGAAAAACTTTAAAAACTAACAACTCAAATACACTTCAGTTATTATAAACTGAAATCATCAACGTCAATCACTGAAAGCAGTTAAGCATTAGCGGAGACATATTAATAATTTATGTCAGTCAATTTATGATTTTCTTTTTTTCTTTTTTTCTTTTTTTTATGAGTAATGAAAGAAAATACATAATATACTATAACTTATTGCACAAAGAAAATTAATTCTCCGTCTTGTCCAGTCTGCCGTGACAATGAATGAAGAAATTCAGACCCGATATAAATCTTTAAAGCAAAATAAAATTGCCGGAGCCGAACTGAACACAAACTTTACGAGCCCAGTCTAGAAGTTATAACTACATCTTCGAGGAAGAATTCACTAGAAAGGCCTTTTCCTCTTTGGGGAATTAAGATTGGAGTTTATGTGAGGGAGAAATCGAATGAAGCCAAGGATGCGGTAAAATGCAATAACGATAAACTTTATTTGAAAGTTAAGTAATTGATATATATATATATATAGAAAAACTCTCAATTATCCGAATCGACTGGGACCGGAACCAGCCGGATTATCGAAAATTCGGATAATTGAATTTTTTATACAAAGAAGGTCTATTTTAGAGAATTAATTTATGTTTTTCAAAATGGGTAAAAAATATTTTTTGAATAAAAAGAGCATTTAATTAATCAAATGAAAAGAAGATTAAGCTTACTTACAAGTGCTTCACGTTAGTACAGTATGCATGTACAGTACTTTAAATGAAAGTCATTGCTTTAATGAACTTCTTCGTTTAAGTAAGGTAAGAAGATAAATTCTAAAAACGATTTGAATAATAGGAGTGCGTATAGTTGGAGTTCTACTATAGTTAAACGCAGTTAATACAAAACGCTTAAAATCCACGTATTTGTTCGCTCTAACCGTTATTCGTAACAGCAGTGACGTAGTGATAATGCGAATAAATTTGAAATTCTTACCTATATTTAAAAAATAATTACTACTATTTATTAATACATAAATTGTAATCAAATTATTAGCAAATTCATAATATTTTCAATGTACTTGTTAAAACTTAACACTATGGGCAAAATGGAATAAGGAAGATGATAATCAACAGTTACGGGGACATTCTGTAATCCACAAATAGAAAATAGTTTTATCTCCAAGCAAATTGAAATGTCCACTGCAAAACAAGTTTATGGGCTTCATTCTGTATGCAGAATATTAAAAGCTTTCTTCTCAGTGTACAATGAGAATTCTATAAAATGAAAAATTATTTCAAAAAAAAAAAAGAAAAGAAAATTACGATATTCAATCTCGAACAATTTCAGGGAAGAGTTCCCAAACGTTTGCTCCTCTGAGCCGAGACTTTCTATTTAATGCACGCATTACGCTTGAAAATTTAAATATAATAAAATAGCAAGCCAAAATGTATGAGAAAAAAATCTCGGTTTTATCTGTGATTTCGCATCAAACGTCGTAGTATTAAGATTTCAACTATTTAAATCTAATTTGAATATAATTTTTTGAAAACATTTTGAATTTCATTGTGAAAGTTAATTAATTCATACTATATATGAAAATTCTTAAACATTAATTCATAGCGCAGTTCAGATATAAAAATAAAAGTAATATATTTCATTTCAATATACAGGTAATATAATTTTGTGTAGAAGCTAATACAAAAAAATCAGCCCATAGAATGAAAAGTTTAAACGCTGAGTTTTAGGATTCGAGACATTAATCTACGTTGAATTCTTAGTCTTGATAGATATATTTAATAAACTCCGGGCACTTATTGTAAGTATTTGTGTGGATACACTCGGCAGTCAATTTCCGTTGGAATGTTTCCGGAAATTCTATGGCTGCGATATCAATGGAATTCTCAATACGGTAGCAATTTTAATCAAATTCTTATTGGCTGTTACACCTATTTCAGGAGCAGCAGTTGAAAATGAAACGTATTTTGTGTTCTTTCAAGTGACTTACGCAGCGCTTCTTCTCCACCGCTTCCATATTGTGGCTCAAAATACTTTTATTTATTGCTTAAAAATGGATACAGAATTGATGAAAATATTTTTCTCTAGCACAGAGTTTTAAACAACAATGATACAAAGAAAATTTTTGCAAAAAAAAAAAAAAAAAAAAAAAGATTTTTTTTCTTCCGTATTAAAGAAAGCTTTTTTCCTTTTTTTCTTATCTTATAAATTGTAGTGTTACAGATAGAAGCAAATTTTTATCATTTTCGATGATAAAAACAACTTCTAATAAATGTCCTGCTCAAAATTACTACTATGCTTATAAGGTTGTTTCCAACGTTATAAATTATTATAAATACAGATGTATATGCAAACATTTTTTTTTCTAATTTTAGCCGGTAATATTTTTAAACAAACATCCTGTTCAAAACTGCAACTAAACTCATAGCATTAGTTCTTATCTTATAAATTGTAAGTTACAGATGTAGTACAGGTGTGAGCATTTTTTTTCCAATTTTAGACGATAAAAACTTTTTAACAAATATTCTGTTAAAATTTCCACTCTACTTATTCTAGCATTGTTTCTAATCATATTGATTGTAATACAAATGTAAACAAAATTTTCTAATTCTAGACGATAAAATAAAACTTTTAACAAATGTCTTGCTCAAAATTATAATGACTTATGTTTCTAATCCTACAAGTTGTAATATTACTGACATGAGCAAATGTTTCTAGTTTTAGACGATAATAAGTATAACTTTTTAGAAATATCCCCTGCTAAAGCTTGATAACTCCATGCATAAGGTTGTTTCTTAACTTGTAAATTGTAATATTACAGATGTAAATGTAAATAAATTTTCTATTCTGACCAGGAAAGTACGCGATCATAGAATAATGAATTTTTTTTTAATGAGTACCAATCGAAAGAGCATTGTAAAACATGTTTCTGGACGCATGCGTTTTTGCCCTCGTGCCCCCGTTATCGAAATATAAGGTCCTAAAGTCAGCTGATTTTTTTTTGAAAAATCGCCAATTTTAGCGATTATAATTAAATCGGGAAGCTGCGGCGCGAATTCGCTATTAGCGTCTAACGAGAAACTTGATTCCCATTTTTGGTCATCTGCAAAGCTTGTGAAAGACGGCTGTTAAGCAAAAAGCTACTATAAAGCCTGTGTCGTGAAAAATAGAGAGCTTTTTAAAGAGAAAAAACAAGTTTAAACAGCACCAAAATTAAATTTTATCTTATTATTTGCGATGAAAGCACGTTCCTTGTTTAAGGGGCCCAGGAGGTGACAACGGAGCGTCCTGTTTTTTTTTAATTTTTTTCAAGTGTACGTGCTATTCTGTTGTATGAATGGGGGGGGGGGGGTGATATAAGGTTTTTTAATTGTAAAAAATGCAAATATAAATTTTTCCTCGGGAATGAGGTGTGAATAGGAATGAGGTGTTTTCTCTGTGATATTTCGAAAAAAAAAAAAAAAAAAAAGTTGATTGAATCGGACTTATTCCCTCAAAAGTTATGAGAGAGTATAGAGAAAAATATATCGAATGAAATATTATTAAAATCAAAAAGTCCAATTTGGGAGTGTGCTGTCCTCGCTAAGATGTTCCGATCAAAAAAAAAAAAAAAAAAAAAAATCGAATCAGACTATGCACTCAAAAGCGATTGAGGGGGGGGGGGGCAGAACTGACCAATAGATAGACTGACAGGTACACAGTTTCCGCAGCTCAAAACCCAACTTTCCTATTTTAAATTTCTCTATGTATTTAGTTATTTTTATTAAGTTGTGCTTTTTCGACTCAATTGTTTTGAACGGTTTTTTTTTTTCAATGCATCACTCCTTCTTTCACTATTTTTTCACCAATTTCTACTTTTTCAGAAAAGTAAGCTAAAACTTGCATTGATTTACAATTTTGTTAGTTTTTTCCTACCCGTTGAACATAAAGCAGAACTAGTAAAACCTAATGTTGTTAAACAGTACGAAATTAACATGCAATATGTTTTACATTTACGTTACAGAGACTTTTCGCTACAGTGACCAATTCTGTTTGAACAGCAGGGGTTTTAACAATGAATGTCGACTCTATTAGTATATTTTAAGAATGAAAATAACTATTTCCCTCTACCCTTGATGTAATTTCCGATATACACATAATTTTGCAGCTATTGACATTTACTATTCGTTTTCTTTTTAAAATTTCTTTTTATTTTTTCTCGATTTCAATTTTAAAAAATAAATATTTTTGCTAAGAGTGAGCAGATAGTGAAACTTCTTGTACCGGTTTTTTTTTTTGAAATAAGAACTGATATCATAATCCATGATAATTTAATTTCTACCTCAAAGACTATTTATTTCATTTTTTTGTACATGAGCTCATATTAGCTGCTCTTCATACTTATTTATTTAATTATCCTGAATTATTTATTAAGAAACACGTCCAATATATTTTAACGTATAATAATTAACACATATAACTTAGTTCAGTAAAAAAACTTAAAATAACTAAAATTTTAAAATGTATTGTTATCATGCGTAAAAAAATAAAACTTAAACTTCTTTGTAATGTTTTCGCTAATCTGGATAAAACACTCTCTTTCCACATCATAGTCTTGACCAGCATTCTTTATTTTAACTCATACAAGTAAAAGGTTAACATAAAACATCTTTTACTTTCTTTGCAAATGACCAAACATGGAAACGATGCGATGCCAAGCAAGCAGCGGTAGGGAGAATCGGGAGGTAGCTTCAATTTCTTGCCTAGTCTTCAAATTTGGCTACTTTTCGGCCGACTTTAAGACCCCTTATCTCGAAAACGAGGGGACGAGGGCACTTGATCTTTGGGTCAAAAACATGTTTCAGTTTGCTCTTTCGAATGGTACCATTTTTAACTTTTTTCATTATTACTTAAGTCGAGTACTTTCCTGGTGAGAATATATATGTTTTTAAGCAAAGTTACAACTGCGCTTATAAGACTATTTCTAATCCCCTTAGTTGTAACATTACTGATGCAAGTAATTTTTTCTAATGTTGTGCGATTAAAATTTGTTTTAAAAATACTTTCCTCAAAATTACAACTCTGCAAACTGCTCTGTTCCTTATCTTTCAGCTGTAAACATTTTTGTCGAGTTTTCGACGATAAAACACGATGCTTGAAATTACAATCCTGCTGATAAACCTGTTTCTAGTTTTAATGAAAATTTAATGTTACAGATGTACTGTCTGTCTGCGGTTTGTGCGCCTGGCAGTCACGATCGCTTCCATTTGAAAAAGGGGTGATGGGATAAGGAGACGCATTTGCCGGTGCTTTCGCTTCTTACTTCCTGTTGAATGTTACTTCGCATTTCTCCCCTATTTTGAGGAAATCCAAAGAGACCTCAGGCATGCGCAGATGCGAGGAAGGTTTTACGATAAAAGATTAGACAGTAAACATTTTTTTTAATAATTTTAGACAATAAAACCAATTTTTGACCAAATCTACAACTTAAAAACATTGCTTCTAACCAGGGGTGCCCACAGGGGGGGATTATGGCGCAAGTTGCGCCATCAAAATTTTTGGGGGGGGGGGATTGTTTAAGACTAAATTATTTATTTATTTAAATTATTTATTAATTTATTTTTTGATTCAATTTATTTTCTGATTTTTTTAAATAAAAAATATTTATTAATTTATTTTTTAATTTAAACTATTTTTTTCATTACTTTATTGTTATTTGTTATTTTTTAATTTATTTATTTTGTGTGTGTGTGCTTGGAATATGTGGAAGAGCAAAAAAAGAGATTCTATTCTGCGCATGATTAGTACTTCTAAAAATTAATAATAAATAAAAAAACAATAGAAATAATTTTAAAAAATAAATATTTTTTAAATAAATGAATAAATAAATATTAAAAAAAATAAATATTATTTTAGAAAAATAATAAAATAAAAAAGAGGGGTAAAAATAAAAAATAAAAAGCAACAGAGGGTTGTGAAAAATTTTGGGGGGGAATTTGCGCCATTGAGCTTGGGGGGGATGGGCACCCCTGCTTCTAACCCAAGTAGCACACTTCGTTTTTTAAAGGTTGTAAAATGGTTATTAACGTTGTGACAACCGATTAAAAACGTTTATACGTTTTTTGTGCTACCTGGGAATCTTATGAATTGTAATGCTACATATCTGTAAACAAGAGACTTTTCCCGACCATCCCAACCCCTTTTCTCTTCTTTTGTTCTCTAACAGTCTGAAGAGTGAGATCATCATACGCTACTTTTATTTATTATTTTTCTATCTGGCAAAGCTCTGAGTTATTTTTAGAGCCCAGAGAGAGAGAGAAGCCCCAATGTGTCAGTCAGCTTTTTTGTCGTTCTCTGGAGAGACATTTTCCGAGCAGATACAGAAATCCCGCCTCGTTGATACAGCCACCGAAACGACGCGAGAGACAGGGAGAGCGAACTGGTGTCTTTATTTGTGTCCTATTGTCTCTTCGGACATGACTCTGGTCATTAATTAGCACGGTAGAGGTTAGTTGTCCAACAAGTTGATCTGCTGCATCATTGCGACGTGATTCGTCTGCTAAAATGATGTCCTTGATTGTTTGGGAAAGGTCAGTAATGCGCTGGGAAAGATGACGGTTGCAATGTGAAAATTCAGCAAGAAAACAAATTTCTCTTTTAAAGAGGCGTGAATTATTGCATCTATATATATAAAATCAAAGTTTGATGACGTCATAGTTTGCTGATCTAACGCTATCCTACTAAATTTATGCAACGTACGAATATGAAAATTGGTACAAAATTAGTCCACATAGTGAGAGTTTGCACCTCGAACTCTGATTTTGTTAATTTCGTCTTAGATTTTTTAAAATTTAATTAAAATCATGTAATTCACAGTGTATTCCTCCATTTTTTTGCACTTTATGTAACATTACTTATGAATGGCAAGAGTCAAATCTTAAGAACAAAATATATTCTCGTTGGGTAATAAAATGTAAACTGGAGTTATTATTGGAAAAATATCATTACACACCGTTACGCACCGAATGTGAAATTTTGGGAGGTCCGAAAGTTTCGATATGCCGAATGAACTCGGGATTTTACCAAATAGATATGAGCGTACAATATGATTTTTTTAAAAATGCAAATATCCAAAAGCTGTCTAAAACTTTGCGGAATCGCAAGACAAAATTTGCCGATTAACGCATTTTTTTTTGGAGGGTCACAGTGACCTCCAGTGACCCCCCATCGGGGCTCTCCTGATTACACAGTTGAATAATGCGCAAGGTTTACATTGTTTTTATATCTGTACCTCAGAACCAGACTAACGAAAGTCCATTTTCGTAACTTTTCAGAAGAGAGCGATCAAACGATTGTCGGATGAATTGCGAAGGAGGGGACTCGTGCTCTTTTAATGCTGCTAAATAATTGTGGTGGAATTTCTTTTAGAGAATAATGTTATATCATGGGTCGAGGGTCGATGCAGAAAGATATCCTACAATACAACGCAGTATTAAAGTGGAAATCGCCATTTTTGGTCTTGTTCTGAGCTACAGACATTGCCTTCTGAAATAAAATATAAGAATATAGTATCGGTGAAAAATTTATTTTGAAAAAAAAAAGGGTAGATTGGGTAGAACGACTAGACAACGAACACTGAAGCGTAATTTCCTTTTCAAAAATTTATATTTTCTTTGAAAACTGTAGAACTTGGAGCGTGGCACTTAAAACATTTCAATTGAGAAAAGTAAGATATTTTTTTAAAAGTTGGGAGAACTTATAAACTCTTAAAATCTGCTTTGTGCGATTTTCTCGATTAATGTTAAGAAGACTGGCAGCCATTATCAAATAAAACACCTTGTTGAAAGAATTAATCAAATAAAATATTACCCTGATTGGTCGAAGGTGCAATCCGTGTTATATATTTGGGAAAATATCGCTGACTATAAATTCCTCTCTCAATTGTTTCCCTCTCATACTCTCTACCATTTCATTGAAACATCATACAATCTGTCATCTCGCCGTATTTAGCTTGTGTTTGTGCGAAAATATCATCAATCATATCAAATTGCACGCTTTCGGCTTCAGCTCTGGTCCTCGATTACGCTTAATCGTCGATTTATGCACATAATAACAATCGAGAGTAATTTCCTCTGCAACATTTAGGTCAATTAAATTAGGATCACGAACATGACTTCGTGTTTAGTTAGTGTGAAATATTACACAAATAAAATAGTTTCGGAAAATAGCAGCAACGAATGTTTCTTTTTGCGTTTCTCAACAGCTTTATTTATTTTTTATTTTTTTATACTTACCTTTTCACGAAAAGGAAGAAACTGATACAATTTTCTACATGGTTAACTGTATTCATTGCATGATGTAATTTTCATCTATCATTGATTATGACTTCATTTCATTTCGATGGTAATTCGTCAATTCTTCTTGTGAAAAACATCTTGTTTTTGGAGGCAAGTTATATAGTTTAGACATCAGCTTTTCTTAATTTTTTCCCGCTAAAAAGTTTTTTAAAAAAAAAATCAAAAGGTGCAAATGTTGAGGAGTATAGTGGATGAAAAAGAATTCATCTGCTCTGCTCTGCGAGTCGTCAAAGCTGCATGTGGTCTCGTATTGTCGTGATACTGCATGATTTGCTTTTTGTCGAATATTGACGGCTTTTGAACATGCTTCTCAGACATCGCGCCCTTCAATGTGTTTTGTTTATTTCTTTCTTTGCAAAAGAAATTTTTCTGGAAAAAAAATACAAAAGTTGTCAAAACAGCACTATTTGAGTTTTTCACCACAATTACAAGGCGTTCTTGAAAAATGGTATTTACAAATTGGTATCACAATTTCAAAAAGTCTTACGCAACGAGAACAATAATATTGCAGAGTAATTATATTATTAAATGTATTAAAATCCTCATCATTTTCTGAGAAAAAGGGAAAATTAAGCAATAAACAATGATGCAATGCTGTTAGAAATGCATGTAATTTATTCAAAAAAGGCAATATCATTGCTACATATGTTAAGAAATTCCCCTAAGCATAAAATTATATCTCATAAATATGTAATGCCTTATGTATTCCATCGCACATGTTTTAGTAGCAAATTCCGATAACCGAACTATTATCTAAACAAACATTTGGCAAACGAGAAAAACGTTGGCACTCCCGCCTCTTAATTTAATGAAAAATTACGCTCCTCGATAATTGCTGCAGGGAGATAAAAATTAATAACTACTCATAAAAACTGCACTGTAATTGGAAGAGTGTTTCAAATAGCTGTCATCCTAGAATTAACAGCTCCCATAGTTGTCTTCCATCCCGCCAGCGCTGGCCACTTCTTCTCTCTGCTTTGTTGGCTCTAATCGGATTATATTCTCGGGCCCCCTCGAGATTATGATGGATTAGAGGGGAGGGGGAGGATGTCCTGCCCCAAAGCAATCCGGCAAATGAGCCTGGCCGGACCATTTTTATCACTTTGCACAGTCAAAATGCTCGCCGTAATGAAAGGAGACAAGCATGGAGGGCTGTTGGTGCATTGAGGAAGGGAAGCTTTCATTGTTTTTATGCGCTGTGTATAAAATCCAGGGAAGTGATGTGTTAGTTAAGGAGGTTATGACTCATAAGCTGTTCCGGAAAAACACGTGGCGGGCTTTTTTGGTTCCAGTCCTTTCTGGTGCTTCCCATTAGGTTAATCCTTTTACAGCACTGGTCATCCAGGAAGCTAGATGGAAAACTCTCCGACTCACATCAGCTTGGTATAAAAGACATGTCACACTTGTTTGGACATTTTGTTTCAATGCTTAAAATAAATATTACCATTGGGGAAATGCTCAAATACACTGCGAAAAAGGAACTGTTGTTTTTACAGTATAATACTGCCAGCAGAGGTTCCAATTTAATACTGTTAAATTCACAGTAATAAACTGCAAAACTAGCAATTTAACAGTTTCTTACTGTAAAGTTAGAAATTTTACCAGTTTATTGCCGTAAAATTTAGCTGTATTATACTGTAGAAACAGCAGTATAATACTGGCAGCAGAGGTTCCAGTTTAAAACTGTAAAATGCACGGTAATAAACTGTAAAATTAGCAAGTTTACAGTTTAGTACTGTAAAAGTAGAAATTTTATAATTTATTACTGTAAAATTAGCAATTTTTACAGTATATTAGTATAAAATTAGCTGTATTATACTGTAAAAACAACATTCATTTTTTAAAGTGTATCAGGTGTGGAGTGCCTCATTTTTGGGGATAACCCCCCCCCCCCCCCCCCACCGTGTTCAAAAATCTGCTGTTTGAAACTTTTGTTTGGTCAATGATAAAATAGCATTTTGTTGATATTTTTCAATTAGGCAACAATAACAGCCCCCCCCCTCTTCTTAATTTCTTTTCTTTTTTTCTCTCCATCTTTCCTCTTAATTTCTTTTTTTTTTTATGTATCTTTTATGCTACGAATTCAAAAAATGTCATTGATATTTTTTGAAATTGAAAAAATTACTATAAGATATTATTGATATCAAAGAATAATTCCAAAAATGCAATGAAAGAAGAACACATTTTACTAATTAGAGTGGAAGTTCCGACTGTTACGTTATTAGGAATTGACATTGCTACAAAAGCTGTTTCGAAGCTGCTTTATTGCTGCCAACAGAGTTGAGTTATTAAAGCTAAACTTATGTAACGTTCAAACTGTATGTTGTTACAACTCGAAACTTTAATGTTAATAGATGATGATTTTGAATAGTAAGCAAGCCATTAATTTTTTGACATGTGTCGACGTTTTTAGATATCTTTACGCTATTCATCACATAAACGATTAGAAATGCCGTTTAATGAGAAAAAATGTCCTAGCTTTCCAACATCTAATGGCTTTAAAAATGGTTAATAAGTAAAAAAATATGTTTACCGAAAAAGACTTGGTGAGAAAAAAAATCCAGCATTCCGAAGCACAATGCTTGCTTTTATGTTAAACGCTCTTTAATATTTTCTTCAAGGTGAAATGAGTTCTGCGGGAAAGAAAAGTTAATGACAGCTTACGCGTATAATTTCCAGAATATTAAACTCTAGTCGCTTGGGTTGCTATGCTTGGCATTTTATTGCGCTGTAAAAATTCAAAACTGATAACGTCGTGCAGGGAAACTTTGAGCCGCACTTTCTCTATTTTAACCTACGACACTCATATTTTAATAATTTTATTGTACTTAAAAAAAACAGAAGAAACACCCCTTTACAAGGGTGTACTCTTCCAAAAAGAGGAAATGATAATTATTAAATCCATTTTAAATAAATTATTAGCTTAGTTTTTAGCTATTCTGTCTTTAATGTTAACTTTAAGCCACGTCAGAACAAGAAGTTCTGTCAAGAACTAAACGAGCCTACTTTCCCGTACATCGACATCGGCATTCTAGCATCTGATCATTATTCTCCTGATCATCTGAGACTAAACATTATGTCAAACATACCTTTTTAGCACTTAAAGCTGATTTCTAAAAGCAAAATATACCCCTCTCATCAGATGAAATAGAGACATAAAAAGTAAATAAATGAATAAATGAAGTTTTATCGCACCTTTTAAAGAATGTAACTGTTACAGTTCTTCCGCAGAAAAATTCCTCAATCGTTTTCAAAAAAAAAAAAAAAAAAATTAAAAGTACAAAGTACATCAAAACACATTTTATCAAAGAAAGGAAAAAAAACTCGTCCGTCGATAAAATGTCTCGATTTTCACTTTTAAACCGTTGCCAGTTGTTAAATATAAAAAAAGAATAAAATGCCCTCGTGAATGAAACACTTTTGTTACAAAAAAAATCGTCTGCCAAAAAAAAAAATAATAATAGTAATAAATACAATAACACAAATGAATAAATAAACAAAAAATCGTCTGCACAGTCAGTCATTTTTTTCTGAGCCTGCAGTTCCGCCATGTTTGTGGAGTCGGAGTCGGAATCAGAGTCCTCACAGAAGATTATTCAGAAAAGTACTTTACAAACATTATTTATCAAAACCATTTTTTTTACAAAGTTAGTTTGAAGGAAATCCGACTTTAAGTTCCAGGATCAACATTCAACTTAAATTCCCCGTAGGCGCTAATGTTAAATTTTTTTCTGAACGGTTCAATATTGAACGAAAAATGGTTCAAACCAAAAAGCGAAATAAGGGAATGAACCTCTCCGAGATCTTTCAAACAAAAAAAAGTTTATTCCATTCGGATGGTTCACTCAGAAGTTATTAGGTGGGGAAAGGTTGCTTGAACGGTTCAATGTTGAACGAAAAAATGTTCAAATTGAAAATTTAAATACTGTAATGAAGTATCCTTGCTGAGATCCTTCGAACAAAAAAAAAAGTTTATTTAAATCGGACTGTTCACTCAAAAATTATTAGGGGTGACAGCTTGCTTGAGCGGTTCAATGTTGAACGAAAAATTGTTCAATTCGGAAATGTAAATACGGGAATGAAGTATCCTTGATAAGATCTTTCGAACAAAAAAAAGTTTGTTGAAATCGGACTGTTCACTCAAAAGTTAGCATTGCGGGACAGGTTGTTTGAACGGTTCAAAGTTGAACCAAAAATTGTTCAAATCGAAAAATCAAATATGGGAATGAGTTGTACTCGCCGAAATCTTTCCAACAAAAAAAAGTTTGTTCCAATTTGAATGTTCATTCAAAAGTTATTAGGGGGGAAAGGTTGCTTGAACGGTTCAATGTTAAACCAAAATTGTTCAACTCGAAAAATCAAATATGGGAATGAGTTGTAATCGCTGAGATCTATCCAACAAAAAAAAGTTTGTTCAAATCGGAATGTTCATTCAAAAGTTATTAGGGGGGAAGGGTTGCTTGAACGGTTCAATGTTGAACAAAAAATTGTTCAAATCGAAAATGTAGATACAGGAATGAAGTATCCTTGAAAAGATCTTTCGAACAAAAAAAAGTTTGTTCCAATCGGACTGTTCACTCAAAAGTTAGCATCGCGGGACAGGTTGTTTGAACGGCTCAAAGTTGAACTAAAAATTGTTCAAATCGAAAAATCAAATATGGGAATGAGCTGTACTCGCCGAGATCTTTCCAACAAAAAAAAGTTTGTCCAAATCGGAATATTCATTCAAAAGTTATTAGGGGGGGGACAGACAGACCGACCGACAGACCGACACACAAATTCCCCATCTCAATACACTACTTTCAAATTTTTAATTTTTCGATATTCATTTACCTTTTTATTTTTTTAACTTGGCGATATTTTTTTTTAACTTGGCGATATTTTTTGGGCTTGGCGATATTTTTTGGGCTTGGCGATATTTTTTGGACTTGGCGATATTTTTTGGGCTTGGCGATATTTTTTTAACTTGGCGATATTTTTTGGACTTGGCGATATTTTTTTTTTCTTGGCGATATTTTTTGGATTTGGCGATATTTTTTGGACTTGGCGATATTTTTTGGACTTGGCGATATTTTTTGGACTTGGCGATATTTTTTGGGCTTGGCGATATTTTTTGGACTTGGCAATATTTTTTGGGCTTGGCGATATTTTTTGGACTTGGCGATATTTTTTGGGCTTGGCGATATTTTTTGGACTTGGCAATATTTTTTGGGCTTGGCGATATTTTTTTAACTTGGCGATATTTTTTGGACTTGGCGATATTTTTTTTTTCTTGGCGATATTTTTTGGATTTGGCGATATTTTTTGGACTTGGCGATATTTTTTGGACTTGGCGATATTTTTTGGACTTGGCGATATTTTTTGGACTTGGCGATATTTTTTGGACTTGGCGATATTTTTTGGACTTGGCGATATTTTTTGGACTTGGCGATATTTTTTGGACTTGGCGATATTTTTTGGACTTGGCGATATTTTTTGGACTTGGCGATATTTTTTGGACTTGGCGATATTTTTTGGACTTGGCGATATTTTTTAGGCTTGGCGATATTTTTTGGGCTCGTTTAAGTTGGACTGTTCACTCAAAAGTTATTAGAGGTGACAGCTTGTTTAAACGGTTCAATGTTGAACGAAAAATTGTTCAAATCGAAAATGTAGATACGGGAATGAAGTATCCTTGAAAAGACCTTTCGAACAAAAAAAAGTTTGTTAAAATCGGACTGTTCATTCAAAAGTTAGTATCGCGGGACCGGTTGTTTGAACGGCTCAAATTTGAACCAAAAATTGTTCAAATCGAAAAATCAAATATGGGAATGAGCTGTACTCGCCGAGATCTTTCCAACAAAAAAAAGTTTGTCCAAATCGGAATGTTCATTCAAAAGTTATTAGGGGGGGACAGACAGACCGACAGACCGACAGACCGACCGACAGACCGACCGACACACAAATTCCCCATCTCAATACCCTACTTTCAAATTTTTAATTTCTCGATATTTATTTCATTTTTTTGTTTCTTTTTGACTTTTTTTTACTTGGCGATATTTTTTGAACTTGGCGATATTTTTTGGACTTGGCGATATTTTTTGGACTTGGCGACATTTTTTAGATGCATTAAGCCAATTTTAATGCTTTTTTCGTCTCTTTTATTTTTAACGGGAAAGTAGGCTAAAAAGGACGCAAAATAAATTATTTAAATAAAAGTAGTGCAGCTTTCATGCATCAAAATAAAATTTCTAATATTTTAAAAATTCTCCCTTTGTACTTCATATCTATCCAATACACACAGCGCATAAATATAACCATGTATGGGTATGGTTGGGCAAACATTGCATATTTTTAAGCTGACTTTAATTTAGCCTAATAAATCGTTGGCTTTTCATGAATAATAATAATCGGCAATTAAAACATTTAAAAATTTAAATTTTTATTTGATTGTAGTTAAATGTTACTTTTTTGTAGAAAAATTTTTTTTTTCAAAAATATTCTACAATTTTTTTCTGTATCAATTAATGTGCGGCAATTGTTCGAAAGGTTTCCGTTTGTATTTTAGTGAGGTAAGAATCGAATCAAATTTTATATTCCTTCTTACAAAATTTATTAATTCATAAAATTTATCGAAGAAGAGATGTAAGAGAAGAAAATTAGTGTTTTCTTTTGTGGTATTTCTATTTTCTATTGCGGAAATATCATTGTTTGACTTTTGATAAAGTTGCAATTTATTTCGACCATTGGGAGAAATTATCTACTTTCATCCTTTTTTAAATTGAGATTTGCATTTTTTAAAAACTTTTACATTTATATTTTAATTTTTATATTACTAAATGCAAATCTTAATTTCTTTGTCATCAAAGTTTTTGCATAAATATGAAATACTGTGCACAAGAACTAGTAGAAACTTACACATAGAAATAGAATTGGCATTATTTGGCTGTTTTTGAAACGCTTGGCACGTCAATTAAACATTTTTCGCCTATCTGGTAACCCCGAGTGAAAAGCCATTGCCAATGGCACCGACTCGGAAAGATGTGATATGCAATCGAAAACAGATGAATGGCTCTGGGATGGCTCCAGCGCACAAAACTTTCATCGAAGGCTGAAATTACGCGACGATTATTCGCACACGAACACGTTCATAATCACGGATTAAAAACGAAACATGGCCAAATTGGGAATAAATGCTCGACTTGAAGGGGTTTGTGTTTTGAGTGAGGGAAGAGAGGAAAGAGCACCCAACTCGTTTATATCCGAGAGAGCCAGAGAGGAATGCTTCCTATTTAATGAAGGTCGCCTATTGGCGAAGACTGATGCTCTCAATTAGTTCAAGTGGTGGCCTTGGGAGCGGAGGAGCGGGGAGGAAGAGGATGCCAATTAGAGGCATCCACTTTTTAATGCTCCGCTTATTTATTTGAACTTGTAAGGGGCGCTAACACGTGGTCGCATATGGTTTTTGTTGTCGATTGAAATAATTGGATTTCAACTCATTTTGCAGTAATGGAATTTTTGTCGGACTCTAATTTGATTATTTGCAGAAAAATGATTTTTTTTTTTTTTTTTTGAAAGCTAAGCATGCCAGCAGGGGCGGATACAGACTACTGTGTTAGGGAGGTGGAGAAGTCAGACTGCAAAAAATGACTGCTATTTTTACAGTATAATACTGGCAGCCGAGGTTTCCAATTTAGAACGGGAAATACACAGTAATAAGCAGTAATACTAGCAATTTTACAGTTTATTTCCGTAAAATTTAGCGTTTTATGCTGTAAAAATAACAATATAATAATGACAGCAGAGGTTCCAGCTTAAAACTGTAAAATGCACGGTAATAAACTGTAAAATTACCAATTTTACAGTTTAATACTGTAACCCGAATAAAAATCTTTTGCCATCTTCTATTTTGGTCAATACTGTTTACCTGTCTAAAAAAGGAAAAACAACTTCAGTAAACATTTTCGATGGAAATGTTTACTGAATCAGCTCTCATCCGTCATCTTCTCTTTGGGCTACTTCTTTGTCTTTTAACGAAACGGGACTGCGTCGAAATTTTTGATGGTGCTCTCTTCAGATGCATTTTCATGTTCCAAACTACATCACAAACTTTCGTTGAAGTTCACTCAGGATCTACTCTTAAATGAAAAGACGCCCTCCCTCTTTTTTCTATTGTCGTAAAATTCTTAAATTGCGTACAGAAGACCAAACTGGCTCCTATTATGAAGATGAACGGACCATCAGAGATATTTAGTGCATCATTTCTAACCTAAACGATACTACTGGATTTGACAAAAGTTAGAATTGTTAACTCTTGGATTCCATTTTTAATAGAAAAAGTATTTTTCCCAGTGGAAATAGTTTCGTACCCATTGAAACAAGCATTGTTATCAATCCATTAGTTTCTCTGAAAAACCTGAATTAAAAATCACCTCAGTAAAGCAATCGAGTTTCTTCAACTTCAAAAAGCCATTTTTAGTCTTGCACTTTTATGGGAATTCTCAGTTTCTCATTCTCCGAGGAAAATGATAACGAAGATTAATTAGCAATTTTTGCTCTCGAGAATCTTATATTTTTTATTTGTTTATTTTTGTAGTTTGAAATCCATCTCGAAAGTTTTTGTGAATACGTCATAAAGATTACAAACATTTGAAAAAAAAAAAGTTATTTAACGCGCTATGCATCTGTTTAATTCAGGACATTCTACAAATGTCTTTGACGATGTTAATCGTAAAATAACGTGAAGGAGAACATAAAAAAGCAACAGATTCTCATATATCTTAACTACCGATTTATTACCGCGAATATTTTTGTATACGTCAACGCGTCGTGATAAAAAAGGAAAAAAAAAACTATTACGTAAGGCATAAAAGCGACTTTTACACGAACTTTCACTCTTTAACGAGAGAGAGAGAGAAAAAAAATCCTTATTCTGTACGAGAAAGAAATAAACAGTTCTTGCACCCTATAACTGCCATTTGAACTTTGACCGTGACCTCGAGCCAATATAAGAGAATTCCTTCCTCGACGATTCTTTCCACGGATTTTATAAGAGTGATGCCATTCCAAGAAAACTTTCTCCTCAATAAATCAGACGATGGGCTTTTAAAATCCCTAGTGGGAACTAATGAACAATTTGCATTCTGTGCCGCGTGGGTGAAAACACAGGATGTTCAATTACATCTTACATATTCTGAGGCGTAGAAACATTTCGCCGCTTCCTGAAATTGGACTTGTAGTTTAATCTTTTTTAAGTTTGGGGTTGAAAGATCGCAAGACTGTTGCCTAATTATGAGGAAAAGTATGAAAGTCTTGCAGAGAGTTTCCTTTTACAAATGACTACTTTGGGCAAATGAGATGAGGTTAAGTTTGCGTAATACAGTAAATCTTGAATTGGTCGATTAGATAAACTCCTGGCAGGCGGTAGATTTTAATGGAAATTGTTTAACTTTATGATAATTTTGATTTAAAAATTCTTAATGGACGTTTACAGAGAGCTTCTTTTTTCTTTTTCATAAAATTTTCATCTGGGTTTTGACACATGTATTTAAATTACAACTGTATTGCTAACTTGAAAAAGGAAACTTTTGTTCTGATGATTAATTTCATTGAATATTTTAAATAATTCATTAATCTAACGAAATGAACTGAATTTAATGAATACGTGAAATAATTAATTAATCTTATGAATTGAATTCAATGATTATTCCAAATGATACATTAATCTTATAAATTGAACTGAATTCATTGAATATTTCGAACACTTTATTAATCTTATGAATTGAATTGAATTCATTGAACATTTTAAATAACCCATTAATTTTTTGAATTGAATTGAATTCATTGAACTTTTCAAATGATCCATTAATCTTATGAATTGAAATGAATTCATTGAACATTTCAAATAATCCATTAATCTTATGAATTGAATTGAATTCATTGAATATTTCTAATGATTCATTAATGACCCATTTATATTCATTTATTCACAACTAATCCTCTGCTTCGCTATATGAAACCGAATGCTATAAAAATAAGGGATTTACGAACATGTTAAATGTTTTGTTGACATAAATGAAACCTTTTGAAGACAAGATTGCCATTTTTACTTCTCCAGCCATTTCAGCTTCTAACAGCACTGATTTCAGATGTCAGATCCGCAGTCATAACAAAGAAAGCCCTATCTCCAAGGGAAAAATATGTCAGGAAAAACTAGAAGACATACATTTTTAACCTTCATAAACGCTATTATATTTTTAAAAATATTTTAGCTCTTAAGTAGAACCCTGCAGGAACAACATTATCAATTTATTTGAAAACAATATATTTGAACAAACAACGAAAAATCTAAAAAATAATTTGCCGCGAAATTTCAGACTTTTTCAGTCATGACGGTACAGATATTTTTAAACTCAAAGTGATTCTGTGCTGTCAAAAAATAGTTTTAAGTTTAAAATTTTTTATGATGCAAGGAAATTCTTTTCTTAGTTTCACATTATATTTTTATATATCCTTGCTATTTTTAAATTCCAAAATATGATTTCTGAATTTGGAAACGAGTTTTAGATGCGTATCATGTTTTATGACGAAACAAATAAGTAAATTGATTCTATCAATCAAAGTAAACCACTCATTTACAAAAAAAAAAAGAAAAAAATCAGAAGAGACCTATAAAAATTGATTGGGTCAAAAAATGCCTTTAAATTGTTTGACTTGTTAATTCATACGACTTTTTTTTATTTATATGCAATGAACGAATGATAGCGGAAAATAATACTAACTTGAACTTCGTATTTGCCGCACTGACCAAAATAAACAAATGTTTTTCTTTTAAAGAAATAGCAAAAGCCCTTTCATTTATACGTTGCGAAAGTTTGTCTTCGAGAATGGATCGAATTATCAATAAACAATTTTGGAGCAGAAAATAGTTGTGATGTCCCTGAAAGTGAGTGTTGAATGAAAGATTGAATGATGAGTGAAGTATTGAGTGAATGTAATTACTAAGGCATTAGAAGCATTGGATATTCGTCGTAATTACTTTCAGTTAAATTCAACAGATAAGGCTATGCTTTCCCTCAAACTGTTTTAATTAATGGATACGTGTACTCCTGTACGTACATTAAAAAGTACACTTCTTGTTTTCGTATTTTTTTGCTAAAATTTAAGTTGAGATTAGGATAAGTTTTTAATAAATGATAGAAGTTGTGCTCGTTTATGTAAAGTTTTTGTTTTCTTTTTATTGACGTTTTTTCCCACAAAGAAATTTACTGGTAAAATGGGAGAAAGTGTCTATGGAATTGCAACCAATAGTTCCAGTTCCTATGAAAAGTAAAATATCGTGTATTTAAATAGAATAGACATTAAATTTCGCTTCGGCGATAATATGTTAACTTTTTGATATTCTAAGTAGATTACCTATCAAACAGAGCAAAAATATATTAAAATATCACCTTAAAATGTTGATTGGACGTATTTGAGTACGTAAATTCCTTAATTTTAAGAGTATAGTGAGTTATAGAAAGGATGTTACTTTAAATTTAAAGAAAAGTAATTTTTTCTTGAAAATTGAAATTACAAATTGCAATAACAAATTTTAAAAAGCATAACAAAAAAAAGAGCAAAAATACAACACAAGAAATGATTTAAGATGACAAAGAGAACACTTCAAGTACCTACACCCATTTCTGTGAGTAATAAATACCGTAAGTACAGAGCATGGCTCTATCAAATTTAATTAATTTTCCATCAAACTTAATTAAATTTCGTGCTTTTGTTGACATCTGAAATCGTATCAAAAATAATAAATGAATGTGCAAAAGAAACAAAAATGCAATGTAAAAATGCCTTAGAATGAGGAGAGGAACTTTTGTAATATATAAACTTCCTAGTTTGCTGCTAATCAATGCAGGAAAAACAGTTTTACAGAAATGGGCAATGCAAAACGCGGCAATGGTTTTAACATACTGTATGTTTAAAGGGAATCTTAAAATTTTCCTCCAACTGGCACACGATTTGGCATTAAATTTTTGGCTACGAAGTTGGAACCAAGTTGGCTGTTGGTACATTTTCGCTAGTTTTATGACATCAGTTTGCATTCTGTTTATCATTTCCGTTCATATTGAAATTTTACCTACATCGTACCTTAAGAAATGTTGGAGAAAAGAAATCTGATATTGTTAATTGATTACATTTTGAGATAAAACGAAAAAGCGAGAAATTATTCATGGATGTTCCTCTTGTGTTCTTGTGGGAGGGGGTAATACATTTGCTTTCTGAAACTCACCTTTCTTTGCACTTTTCAAAGATGGATATTTTAATAGCATATATATTTATCTCCCTCGTTTTACCATTTGTGTGTGTGTGTGTGTGGTTATTTTTCGAGTTAGAAAAGTAAGTTATTATTTAATCTTCTTTGCGGAATCATTGCGTATTAAATTTCGCTGTATAACTATATATATATATTTTTAGTGTAGTTTTTAAAAGCTTTGCACAATTCCAAAACTTAAAAATTCTGCTTTTCCTGCTTCCTCTATTTCTAAATACGTTGCAAATACTCATAGGAGCATAAAGTGCTGAGATTTTTCTTTTCTTTTCTTTTAATTTTGACCTAGTCTTGGAAAACATATTATAATGGGTACTAAAATATGATTTTAGATAATGATTTTTGTTTTGAAGCCGTAATTCTTTCTCAAACTTTTGTACTCATGTATTTAACTTGACATAGAAATATTATTGAAAAATGGCAGTAAGTTGCTTTTATTTATTTCGTGTTGACGCTGAAATACTTTTTTGATTTGTTATAATTTCCAAATAAAATGCTGATTGACGACTATGAAATCATCTCATTGCCATGCTATTCTTTCGGAGAAACATATTTCTTCTTCTTCAAGATGATTAAAGCGCCCGGAAAATATGACCCAAAGAGGTCAGATAACTTCATTGATAACCATGAACAGAAAGAAGAAAATGGCGATGGAAAGCACCAGGAACGTTCCATGCAATCCTTCTTATCCTTCGCACTGTCCATTGTCAGAAACAGCAAAAACAATCCTTTCTGAATGGGTGATAACAACGCCCTCTGTGGTCATTACTTTCCCACGGCGAAGTCATTTCATGTACTCCCTCAAACTGGTCTTTTCTTCGGACTTTCTTTCTGTTCTGGAAAAAATAAGAATAAAAACTCATTTTGGGGAAAATTCGAACTCGTGCCAGACATATGAAATGCTGAATCTTTGGCATAAAACTGTCTTCCATTGTTCCTGCGAATCGGTAATTCACTGGATTTCGCATGTTCCGCCAGTAAATAACGCTCATTGGCTAGTAAGAAGAGAAATAGGAGACATTTTATTTTATAAATCTGTTGACGAAAGAGCATGAACTTCATTCTTATCAGTAAGGAATAGTAATAAAATGATATTATTTAATCGGTGTTCCCGGATGTTACATGTCGGTTCTTAAAAGTATTTTTTAAAAAAATTTAATTTTTTTTTAGTTTTGGTCAATTGCATAGACAAGGGCAGACAAAAAGGAAAACAAGTTTTATCTGTGCAGAAAAAGAATAAAAGTGCTCAAATAATCTACAATATGTTAATAGTTTCACAAAGCTATTTTTTTATTCGAATAAACTTATAATTTTGTATTTAGTGTTATAATTGGGTGTAATGATGTCAAACGAAACATTTCATTATTGTGAGTGAGATCCAAAAAATGCAGAAATAAATCAAAACTCTAAGCAGAGGGAGATGAAAAACTGGAGTAGAAATTAATGACAAATTTCCGATTCAATTTCCGAAGTACTTGGGTGACTACTTCGCACTGTAGTATTAAATAGACGTAAACCAGGAGAACCCCATGACGACTAGTACATCGCCGACTAGGCGCTCGACTAGTACAACGCCAGAATTAGGGGGGGGGGTTGAGTCGATCTATAGAAGGAGTTGGTCAATCGAACCTCGGTATTACGCACACGCTTAAAACGAAGTACTGGTAAGATGAACTACATTCCCGGATACCGTCCTGGAGTTTGTCGTTGGTTCTTACACTGGTTGGTAACTACACTGCAAAAAAGGAACTGTTGTTGTTCCAGTATGATACTGGAAGCCGAGGTTCGCATTTAAAACTGTAAATTGCACAGTAGTAAACTGTAAAACTAGCAGTTTTACAGTTTATTATTGTAAAGTTAGCGATTTACAGTTTATTGCAGTAAAATTTAGCTTTATTATATTGTAAAAACTACAGTATAATACTGACAGCAGAGGTTCCAGTTTAAAACTGTAAAATGCACAGTAATAAACTGTTAAATTAGCAATTTTACAGCTTATTACTGTAAAATAAGCGATTTTTACAGTTTATTACTATAAATTAGCTGTATTATACTGTAAAAACAACATTAATTTTTTACAATATGTAAGAAAAATGCCCTAAGTAGTTTTTTTTTTTCACATAAAATGCGGACCGAAAATTAAAATCACGGAATGATCTCTGCGTCATCACTTACTGAACATGAGCTTTTACAGCAATTCTTGAACTGGTTTTCAGGCTGTAAAATTGCTCTAGTGTCACAGCTTAAATGTGCCCGCATGTTTTCCTTTGTCTTTAGTAAACCAGCCAGACAACTCAAGGGAGAAAGAAGAGGGCGTTTAAAGCTACACAACATTGCCTTTTGTTAATAGAAGATACATGGTTTTGGCACGCCTAGATTTTTCAGTTTTGTGTTTTCTGTTTTTTATTGTACCTTTATTGAATTTTGCTGTAAAAAATTGCATTGAAACATTCCCATTTTACAAAGAGAAATTCTCTCATTTTACACAGGTAACTCTTACCTTTTTTTTTTCTCAAATTACAATACAAGTTATGCCTCTCCACATATTTGTTAAATCTTCGAAACCACAGTGTACGCGTTTTAGCAGCCATTTTGGCGAAACCATTACTTGATTGGGAAACTGATTGTTTTTCTTTTTATTTATGTATTTATTTATTTATTTTATTTATTTATTTATTTTTTTTTGCTTCTGCGCATTAGAATATTCTTCAGACATTTTAGATATCCTTCAGACATTCGGCTTAATTTGCATGAGATTTTCTGAGCGTTTTAAATTTCTTTTGTGATATAATTTGTAATCTTTTGCATTACACAATAAAACTTGATTTCCACATGCGAAACATTTTATTCACAAATAAAAATGCATTTCAACACGTAACTCTTAAAAATGAGCATCTCTCAAAAATCAAATTGTTTAAGAACTCGTTTACTCCATTGAACGCATTCTTTGTAATTAGTTTACTACTCCATAGAATTTAAACTTGATTCATTTTTAACCGTTGCCAGTGGAAAAAAGAATCAAAAGTATAAATGATGAATAATTTCGCCTCATCTTAATCATGGGTGAAATGATCGTTATCTCATGTATGTTTAAAATGAGAAAATTTTAGGAAATGGCGAGATTTTTCACAGCCGATTTAGAAGGCGATGATAAGAATCTTTGCTACTCACCTCTTATAACTTTTTAAATCAACTATTTCCGGCGCTATTTTCGGCAACAGTAATGATACCAACCTTTTCGCTAGCATATCATTAATGAGAACATTAAAGTATACATGGAATAACTTTAAAGGGACACTTACTCAAGTTTGAAGAATTAATTGGAATAAAATTTATTTTTGGAATTTGGAGGAAAAAGCGTTTCCGCTTGGTTTTCTAGCGACTCAAAAGTTGTGAAGTCAATGGTTATGAAGACACTTAGATCGAATTGCACGTTTCTTTTATTTTTTCTCTCAAACAATACGTCCCAACCCCCTTTAAAAGCAATCTGCTTATTATTTTTCAACTCTAATATGTCTATATATTATTTTATTTACTCTAGCTCGTGAATACTTTCAAAATTAACGAAATTAGTGTTTTAAAATTGAGGCATTTATTCATGATTACTGTAACTATGTACGTGATAACACATTGTATTTCGTAACCTATGCATTTTTATACGCTTTAAAAGTTCAGTTTTTTACTGCTCATGTAAAATTTAACAAAATTCTAACGAACTTGTTACTGTATTTTTGAACAAATTGATTCAAAGAAATAGATAAAAAAATAATAAAAGCAATAAATAAAAGTAATAAATAATACTAATAATGATATGAAAGTCAAATAATAACGATACTAAAGTGAGAAAAAATTTTAATGTTTTACTTTGTTTTTCTTTTCTAGTAGTCAAATGAAATGCAAAGCGTTTTTTCGAAATCTCCCTCTCTCTCTCTCTCTCTCTCTCTCTCTTGTACTTATTATTTATATAAAAAAGATGCCCACTGTTATCAAATAATTAGGTTTCTTACAGATACAAAAAAAAAAAAAAAGAAAGGAAGAAAGGGGGAAGAAACTACTGTAATTCAAAAAATCAAACTTATTACCAATACAAAAGTAGAGAAACTATTATTAAAATGTTGAGTTTATCAAGAGTACAAAAATTTGGACAGAAATAAAAAAACACCAATACTTTTCAATATGAAGTATTAAATTTGTATCACAAACTCTCTCTTTTTTTCATATCTCTTTCGTTTATAACAAATTCAAAATTATTACAACTACACTGCTAAAAATTTAGGAAGCTTTTATGGTAAATGTTACTGTAAAATGTAGCGTTTACTGTATAGTACAGAATTTTTTTACAGGGAATTGTACCAAGAAAAAAAATTGCGATTGAAGCGCCAATTGATCACCAAGTGGCTTACTGTGAGATGCAAATGACACCCTATTTCTGCTCTCCTGATGTGTCGCATCTGGTACAGTGAGTACAGTGAGTGGCATGCGTAAAACGGTGTGAAAAAATTGGGTCTCGGGTTCGATCCTTGTCGTTCATATCTCGCGCTTTTTAGTTCTCGTTTTCTCTTCCGTAAAATGTTACAGTAAAAAAATATTTTACGGTAAAAGTTACTGGCAACATGGATGCCAGTAACTTTTACCGTAAAATTTCAGGAAAATTTTTAACAGTGTATGCCTTTTCGAAATTTAAGCAAATCTGACACAACAAATAAATCTCTTGAAAGGAACTATTACCTATTATTTTAAATGATGTCAAATTTATTCTCTCAAAATTTTCGACATTATGTTTCAGTAATGTCTATGCATTAGTGTATTTAGTAGAATATTTATTAAATCAAGCACAATTTTTCAGTATGTAAGAAAATATAAAATTGGATCGTAACAAAAATATATTTCATCACTATCTCCGAATTAAAGAAAAAAAAAGTTGCTAATAATTACCTTCCCCAATTATTACGGGAGGGAATTCTTTCAATTTCTTTCATTGCTCAACAATACTACTGACAGAGATATTTTTAATGCGTCTTCAAGCGCATTTGATGCATTGAAATTCAGAAATACGTCTTTAAAATTTTGTCATTCGTATTTTCGTGTGCTTTTCTTTCTTTAAAAAAAATAAATATTTAGCACCATGGAAGAAAGAAGTTGATTGAATTTTTTAAAAATCTTAATTTATTTTAAAAATAAATGCCAAACATTTTAAATGCCAAAAACCAAAATAATACACAGCTCTTCTTTTCCATGCTCCATTTGTTCGATTCATCCTTAAAATGTTCCACTTTATCCTCAGAAATCTTTGTATGTAATTAATCGTAATTTTTGCGGTTATTACTGTTTTCGAATTTAACTCCTCCAAAATTAATTTCACGCCTCTGAAAAATGTGGAGTATTCTTACTCCTAAAGTACAACCTCCAATACCTCCAACAGCTGATGATAAGAAGATTGATAAACCTGGACTCCTTTTTAACTATTTATAATTTTCCTATAAATTGTCATTAATTAACGATCTTTTGTTACCTTCAGTTTCTGAAATATTTGTCGGAATTTTTTTCTCCACTGTAAAGGAAAACAACTAAAAATAGAAACTATCTACTATTGTATAAAAATAAAAGAACTATTGCTTCATCGCTACATTATTAATAACTGTTAATTAATTTGAAAATTTGCGAGTCAATGCATCGAAAAACCTTCTTTACTTTTGAATCGATTATCATCAAACTGATAGCACTGTTTACTGATTAATGATTCAGACAATGCCGATGATATCCCACAATGTGGGAGAAAGAATAATGAGGCAATTAACATAATAATCTCAACGACACTTTTTCCTTTTAAAACTGATAAACATCAATACTTCCATAAATCAAATTTAAACGCTAGAAGCCTGAATTCTTCATCTCTCATCCATTCTGTACCTCAGAACCAGAGCGACGTAAGTCCAAAAATGACTATTTTCACTTTATTGCTGCATTATGTGTAGAATCTTATTACGCATCGACCCATCAGAACGTTGTTCAATTGAAGAAATTCCTTCACAATTATTTAACTGCGTGAAAAGAGCGCGACTCCCATCTTTTACATGCATTCAACAATCGTTTTCACCTTCCCCTGAAAACTTGCAGAAATGGACTTACGTTAGTCTGGTTCTGAGCATTGAGCTCAAAACTTCGCCAGAAAACTTGCATCGAAGCCAAGAATATCGGAACAACCCTTTGTGTATGAGAGCCCCCAGTTTCCGTTATGTTTCTCTTGCTGCGAATGATGTGTCACGCAATTCGATAATGGAATAAAACAATAACCTTGCGTTTCTCGGTAGCAGCGTGATGTTAAGTAGGGTCATCGAGGCTTATCCGTCGGTATCGTTCGTTAGGATTAATTCACATCCCCCTCTCCCTCCGTTTTATGAAGGGTGGTTA